>CM039615.1:46727841-46745231 GCA_022457205.1 Saccharum spontaneum | reverse complement strand
CAGCTTTGGAGTTCACCTTAAAAGGCACAAAAAAAAGGTCATGAACCAGCACTTGCTAATAGGTTGAATAACAGCAGCAGAGTGTACACATCAGCACAATAACCTAAAGAATTCAGTGTTACATGGTGAATCTTAACTTGATACTGATCTATTTGAAGTAGACAAATTAGAATCCTGCATTCTAAGCATTCCAAAAAAAAAATGCAATCCAGCTTCTCCAAAATTCTAAATTTGAACCCAACGCTGATTTTCCTTTGATATCTAGAATACTGGTAATCCGTGAACGGTGCTACCATGACATTATGATACATATACAAGTATATAAAGTAAGACATTGTTTTAAAACCTTAACATCATTGCTTTGTCTTAACAGCTAATCTTACATTCTCAACAACCTCAATGCAACAAGTTACCACCATAAATAGGTAAGCGTTAGTAAGAAATCGTCCATTAACAGTTAAATATTCCAACCATTAGCTTAATTTCCCAATGCTCATATTACTGATAGTTCTACAGTGGTAGACAGAAGAAAGGAAGTGCTATAACACAAGTCAGAAGTGTGTAGAACAATACCAAGCTAATGCATAACGAGTACCATGGATCTAGCACTGAACATCTTTTTTTATAAGCCTAGGAGTGAGTGGTGGGTGTTGTAAGGGTTTTTCCAAGCCCCTCTTCTTCTTAACATAATGATACATAGCTCTCCTGCGTGTTATAGAGAAAAAAACAAGTACCATGCAGAAATATGTTCTTACAAATTGAGGTGACCATTTATGCTTAAGAGAATTAGAAACAGAGCATATTAAGTCTTCACGTTATGGGAAAATGCGAAGTGTGATTGGAAGGAAGAACAAGGGCAGAGAAAGAATTCATTAGGAAGATACCTTTTGAAGGTCCTTTTTCCATATTGAAACAATATCAGAAACTTTGCTTGGAAGGTAAGATCGCGCCATCAATGCTGCTTCTGGAATACGATTACTGTACAACAAAGGACCAATTGTCAACATATAACGTCCAAAACAAGATGTTACTGAGTAGGGGAAAATGCATTCAATTGCAGAAGCCTACCTATCAACCAACAATTGAAGACATTCTTCCAATTTGCCTAACATAAATAAGCAAAGGAAAGCAACATTGTTCTTTCCTAGTTCTTTAGCCATGGATGCCAGTTTTGTTATCCCTTCAGCATCTCCAAGTGATGAATATAGAAGCAATAACCCACTAAGGTCTGTAGCTTGAAGGAGACATTCTTCTGCCATCTCGAGCTGCGGTAATTGTATATGCAATAAAGTAGCTGTTTATCTCAAATACGCAGGAGAGCTGCTTATCATATCAGGTAAAGTAGCTGTTCAAGTCCAAATGATTGCACTCTAGAGAACCGCAGGGCAAATATATGACAAGGAGGAAGCAGCAAGCTCAATCTAATGGGAAATTATGATAGAAGACTCAAAATTTGTAAAATTGAGAAATGTTATTAAGGCTGCAAGCTAACCATCACAATTACTAAGTACACAGTAACTATTACAACTCAAATGTCAGAGCTAGAGATACTAGTAATTCAGGGAAAAAACATATCAAGCAAAGCACACCTGCGCATGCATGAAAATTTAACACAAATACCTTTCCAGTGGACATAGCAAGTTCCCCCAACTGCTTCCATTTTGATTCACTCCGTGCCTCAATAGCAATTTCCTGCAAAGCAACTAGATCTCAGGGTGCACTTAAGAAAAGGAGAATTTCTTGGATGATGTGTCCTAAACAATTAAAAGATAAGTGGTATAATTGCACTATGCCTTTGCAACTTCGAGGCTTCCAAGCTGCACAGCCAGGTCAAATCTGTAATTAGGGTCAGTGGCTATATCAAGGGCTTCCTCCAACATGCCACGTGATTCAAGGAAATGTGCCACACTGCAAGCCAAAAGTAAATCACATAAACACAGGAGCACATAAAGGTTTAAATTAACATCCACACTACAAAATTTTTGAACAGCCGAACAGGATGGCACCTGTTGTGTTGTTCCTTTGGTATGGATGGTAAAACAGTATTTGCACGTTCCAAATCCCCACGCATCACAAGCGTTTTGTACTCAATCAAACTGAGTAGTAAAGTATAACCCACCACACTGCAATAAACAAATCTTTTGTCATAACCCAAAAGCATATCATGAAGGAAGATTAGAGGTAGGCATGCCGCATGCTGCTTACTTAAACTCCTTGTCAATAAGATATACACGACTTTGGTTAGCGAGATATCCTAATAAATACATAGGCCGATCCAAGTGAAACATTGTAGTAACCTGTAACACATGAGATGGTAAATAGACAGCATCTAAAACCGAACACTCTCAGGAATAAAACGGATATGCATACAAGATGCTATAGATTATGGTGAAATTAAGTGTTAACCTCTCCTCCAACGCAGTAATTCAGGCGCCATGAAGAATTATTGTATATAAAACAGTCTCCAACCCATAACCCAGTACGGACACGTTCATTTATCTCATGAAGCAATTCAAAGGCATCTTCAACACCTTCCTCACCAACTGATGCCCCTCCATCTAGATGAGAAGAAACTAGATCCCTCTACATGTTATCAAGTTACAGTTGCATTAGTAAATTATAAACAAGGCATATCATTGTCAGTTGCAGAATACAAGAAGTGCAACCAACACAACAAAAAACTGTGATCTATAGTATCTACAATTTGTGATGAAATTAACTCACATTGTACTTCAAAATGTAGAATGACGAATCGCTTGCTATTGTTACCAAATCACCACTGTCAGCCCAATATACATTCTGCAGCAGGCACAAGTAATCAATTCCAGTGGCATTAAGGCAAAAAAGAACTAAAAACACATGATGGGTATCCATCCCTGAAGCAAAAGTAACAACTCACTTTTACGTTCACGTCAATTCGACGTATCAACCTGCACTCTGCCCAGTCATAGAAACAAATGAAATCATTTGTACACATAGCAAGCAATACTCCCCCATATATACGTTCTGCAGAGAATGCTGGTCTTACACTTTTCCTCTCCTGAAATTACAGCTGCTGTTATCGGAAATGCAAATAATAATAAAGCATATTTATTTATATATGACATTAATAAGCAATATAAGATGTTCTAAACTGACGATCAACTTTTGCTACAGTCGATAAAAATGGATTTAGCTGCTTCTTAAGCGCATAGTTTTCATAAAATAAAACTACCTGCAAACTTTGCTAATTTGAACCTTGGATATATCACTATAAAAAGCAACAGCATCTAAATTGTTTCTCATCGAACATGTAACACATGGCATCGCAGTCTATGGTATCTAGTCCCTGGAGGTATAATAAAAATGGAAGCATATAAGGCTCAATAATCCCAAGACACAATGCCAAGAACATTGGGACACTATTGCTGTATCTGAAGCGAGGTTTAAGTGTTCTAAATTTCGAATAGGGATGAAAATTGACTAGCATAAAAAAGAATGAAAATAACAACTCACAAATCATGTCGCATAAAGAGCAAACCTGAAAGTTTTTACTGTAGATCTTTATTTTTGATGTGCTTTCCCTTACAGCATACTCTCCTTCAGTTGACCAGACAATTTCAAGAGCAGAACCAAAGGATCTATTTCTCCATGCTAGTGCTGTGTAGATAATGTACTCTCCATCTCCACATACAACAACAAACCTCCCATTTGGATTGTGCCGTAAACTCTGAAAGAACAGAAAGGATTAGTTTAAAAAACTATCCCAGCATGAGTTAGAACTAAGTTGTCAAAAACAGGTGCTTTCTTCCTTCCATAAAAAGGGAAAAAAAAGAGTTTACACATGCAAAGAAAAAAATCCAATATTTGTTAGAAGCATAATATAAACAACTCTTAGCCTCATCAAGCAATATTTAGAAATTAGCCAATTAACTCTGATTTTCATCATTAATTAATTGAGATAGCTCAGGAAACCAGCAGATACATATACCTTGCTAATGAGAAATGTGTAAGCAACATCTAGCAAAAAGAGAAAAGAAGAGCCTAAACTCAAAAAGAGAAAAGAAGAGCCTAAACACAAAAGATAAAAAGATACTGAAAACGTTCAATGTCACCAAGGCAGTGACACACTTTATTGTGTTATTAGCAGTTTAGCATGCATAGTGCAAGGCAAAACCATGCAGAACTATAGGAAGTGCCTTTTATTTGTCTATATATACTGTAACATGAAGCAAAAGAGTGCTATTTAAACAAAGCATCCACTTAATATCAAACATAAACCTACTTGTGGGTAAAGGTCGCAACTTCCTAGCTCCTTCACAGCCAATGGCAGACGTTCTCCATCTGCAATCTGACATATGAAGAAAATTAAGAGTATTATAAATCAGAATATGAAATTAACCATTATCGACAGGATGGCACGGTTTACAAAGATAACCTCAGCATCCGCACCAACTGCCTTGATATTGACAGTTTGAATTTCGTTATGTTTGGCCCATATGATTTTACCACTGCTATCCATACTAGCAACAGGTTCTTCACGGCCAATCTTAATCATTATTGTTCCTTCATCATATCCAATGACAACTCTGCAGGAATTGATACATTCAAGAAAACAATTAGAAATTTGGAGAAATCAAGAAACTAAGTTTTTTTTTAATACCTTCGTGAGCCCTTCATGTAACCTAATGCCCAAACTCGTTCAAGGCCATAGTTAAGTGTATTCTCAAGCCTGCAAGACAAGAGAACCAACCACAATGTTACTACCAAGTTTCTATGAAAATAAAAGTTAAACTCATAGCCAAAAGAGTAAAAGCTTCAAGGTCTGTCACAAACAGAAGGTTATGCTATTAATGAGTAACTTTGTGATCGAATCACAAGCAACAAGCAACAGCTAATAATTTTGCTAGTATTATGCCTTATGTCAAATAGCATGGAAAATCACAACAGGAGGTCAAAGATAACATAGCGTCACCACGAAACCATGACTATCCATTCCCCAACAAAAGAATCCTTTTTTTTTGAAACAAAGGCAGGAGCTCTGCCGCTCAATTAAGACGAAAGAATATTATGTACAAGAAGGTTAGCCAGACTAGATACCAAAAAGGCACCCGATGGGTTAACCATCCCACGCAACGCGACTGAGCACAAACATGACACACTGCCATGGGTCATCGTTGCCGAGCGTGGAAGCCAAGCTACCAGCAGCTCCGACTTCCCATGGCAGGCCACCCACTAGCCACCCCTGACGAGTCCGAAGCTGAGGACGCCACCGGTCATCGTTGCCAAGCTCAAACACCGAAGAGCAGCTCCGACTTCCAACCGCAAACCCTCGCATTGCATCGAAGCCGCGACGAAAATCCAAATGCGACACCTTCAGGAAGGGAATGACGCCGATGGTGCCACTGTCGCACGTCCAACATGGACCGGGTTTTCACCCTTGGAAGACATGCTAGAGGGGAAACATGACGCCCTCAACAGGGGAGCGGCGCCTAACGGCGTCGCCAAGGCTTTTCGCCCAAGAACCCTCTAGCACGAACGCCGGGTCGCGAAGCCGGACCCCCTGCCAGCCTTCACCGCCATTGCCGCTGTCCCGCCGCCCCACAGAAGCCCCTTCGGAGGGGCATCGACGCGCTGCACCGGCCGCCACCCCCTCCGATTGGGCCACGCAGAGCTGGACCTAACTCCGCCGCTTGCGTCACACTGCCGCACGCCGAGGCCGCCACTGACCATCGTCGTCGGCTCTGGCACCCACCGAAGTCGCTGTCGACATCGTCGCCAGCAGCCACATGGCGTGTGCCCTCACCAACTCGGGCGCCGCCCCGTGACCTAGGGTCGCCGGATCCGGACGCCTAGCAAAACCCAAACCCCTCCCTCCCTCCCATATCCAAAAAAAAATGTATGAATTGGGATGTACTTAGCAAGATCAGTTGCTTGAGGTATGATTTAGAGGGGAAAAACACATGATCAGGGAAATCTAGAAATCAAAGAAAATCAAACAGTTATATGGGCTGTCATCAGCAGATTGATTACTGTCACCCGTGAATATCTGGGAATTTTGTAACTATAGATCAACTGTTTTCATTTTTAAATACTAAAGTCCACTTGATTTTTTTAAATAATCAGCTACAGCTTTCAACTCAGCTGAGAAATTATAACAGCAACCCATGGTCGTTACAGGACAATTTTTTTCCAATCAGATCACATGCAGTAATGCAGTATCGCGCTGGCTTGTTTTTAACGATAGCACTACCATGGGTCTGATCATGAGAGATTTTGATTGGTATAACCACTTAATCAGTTTAGCAGAACTTCTGCATAGAAATACATATACAAGAGCACCACGTACATCAAGATGTAAACACACAGACAGAGTGTCACAAGGCCACAGACTAGAACAGAAATAGCATAAGAACCTGTAGGTAGTGGAGTGCCATAGGCGAACAGTACCATCCTCTGAACCTGTCATTATTATTGGAAGCTCAGGATGGAAACATACAGCAGAGACATTATGTGCATGTCCTTCAAGTGTTTGAACACAGCTTTTTGTTTGATAATCCCAAACCTAATTCAAGTTAACCGATCAGTAACAATGTCCAAAATGCTCATATGTGCAAATGAGCATGTCATACCTTTGCAGTTTGATCATCAGAGCCTGTAATTAGATATGGCCGGTCACCACCAGTGAAGTAATCAACACAATTGACACCTTTTGAATGACCATCCAATGTGAAGTTGGGATCAGGAGAACCAAGACTCCAAATCTAGAAATTTCAAGTGCAGAAAATTGCTTGTTAAGACTAGGAAAGAGGAAAGTGAGAAATTAGTACATTATCATTTAAACAAAATAAAACATAAATGGGTATACCTTTACAGTACGATCAAGAGAAGCACTAGCAAAAGTATTTGTGTCCTTGGGGTTAAATGTGATTTGCATGACATAGTGAGAGTGGCCCTCAAAAATTTGGGTACACATCCAACCCTTATCCCAGTCCCAAAGCTTTATAAGCATGTCATCTGATGATGACAACACATACGGCAGGGTCGGATGAACAGCCACACACCTGATGTAATCAGTATGAGCTTCGAACAACTTAACCTTATCCATGGTATTATAGTTATACACACGGATGAACATGTCATCGGCACCAGCCACAACCCATTGCTTCCGTGCAATAAATTTAGCCGAACGAACTGCAATTAACATGGTTACATGAGCATAATGGCACAACCACACAAATGCATACAGAAAAGTGTAAACAGTAATGGGCTTGTTTGAGTCTTCTTAGACTCCTTTTCTTCTCTTAATATAATGATACACATTCTACTGCCTGATTAAGGGGAAAAAACATGTAAACAGTAGAGTGAGAAAGCAACCTGGTAACTCACTGACTTCAAAAGATTTCACCATTGTCTGGTAACAAAATAACACAGAATTAATCAGATCAAATTTTACATCAGCTGTACAAAACCATATAAATCTTTCAGATTGCCAGCTGTAAGAAAAGACTGGAATTAGACAGTGCCAGTGGATAACGGAAACCCATTTCCAGTGGACAATGTAACCACAGAAAAACTATGTACAATGTGGCCTGTTTTCCTTGACAAGCCCACCTCTGCTTTGGTGGATGGCCTCACCATCACATGTAATCACATAGTATTCTACTTCACAGTCCTTTCCACCGTCTTTTTTGTTTTTTGGCCCTTTTTTTGAAAGATTCTCTCAAATAGGCCCCTGACGGAAAGATTTCAAAAAATGGACCCTCGGCTTGGCGCCATGGACCATGGCGCCAAGCTACAACGTCATGGCGCCATGTATCCTGGCGCCAAGAGGCATCCGACGTGGCTCCACGGGAATCTACGTGGTGTTGCTTGGCGCCATTCTCCATGGCGCCAAGGCTTGGCGCCAAGATCCATGGCGCCAAGCCTTGGAGCCATGGAGAATGGCGCCAAGCACCCACAATATATACTGCCCCCCTTCCTCCCCCTAGTCTTTCCCGTTTTCTTACTCATCCTCTTCGGGTTTTTCATTTAGACACATTTCCGTTGCTCTATAATCGAGCAATTGGACCGTGAGAAGTTGGATTTTATCCGTGGATCTTCGAGAGGTATGTATCCTGTCACCCTTCCTTAATTTATTCGAATCGATTTGGTAAAATGTAGGCATATTTTTTACCTATGAACTTCAAAATTTTGAAATACGTATGTATTGTTGAACCGTAGGATGCCTAGGCGTGGGAAAGCTAGAAAACAAAGGTATGTGTACATTCGTTTCATCGTATAATAAACCTTTATTTTTAAGATTTATTGTTAATTGTTTTGTTATATTGACCGTATTTATTGAATTATAGCTATGGACGGATGACCGAAAGTCCATACGTCCTAAAGCCGCTCCCTAGCGGTGTGCCAATACCAATGTGTTTTTGTGGTGATCCTTGCAAGGTTGAAATTTCCGAAGATGAGGCAACATATAAGCAGAGATATTGGATGTGTTCTAATTTTGCATGGGAACCAACAGAGCGTCAGCGCCGCAGTACATTTATTGTGAGAAACTGCTTATGTTTATTAATTAATTTGTGTCATATGAAGTTCTGCTTAATAATTGGATTTCAAACAATTGAATTTGCTGCAGACCCCTCCTCCGCTATGTGATTTTGAACAGTGGATCGACACTGAGATCAAGGAGGCTGACATGCGGCTTCTACAAGGCTTGAAGGAGTGGGATGCGGAGCGCCTGGAGATCTTAGAGAAGAGACGTAGAGAGGAGGCAGCAGCGAAGGAGCACAAGGAAGAGGAGGAAATGAGGCGTGTTGCTGCTTGTAGGGAGGAGAGGGAGAGGAAGCTTGAGCGCGTGCGCCGAGCGAAGGCAGCGATGGAGGAGAATCCCGATGCTCAGAACAAGGGAAAGTGGCCTCGTTGTACTCAGTAGTATGCTACTTGTATGCCCAGAACATGGTCGATGTACTTTAGGTAAATCATGTGCCTAGGACATGTTCTTTGTTATTTAATTCGTCGTCATGTACGTCATGTGCACTTTAAGTTTTTGGACCGTGCTTGGTGTTGTGATATGTAATGTTTAATGTTCCTGAGTTACTGAAACTAGTTATCGAGTTGCACATATAACATAAGGAAGTACTGGATTTCATAATTCACCACGCATAACATAGGACATGGCATGTCAGAACTTGTACCAAACAAGGGCACATATGTCCTGGACTAAACCTAACATGCCTTAGGTAATTATAGCGAACAACAAGTACATTACATGGCATATGCATATGCTAGTTTCGTTCTATCTAGTAGTGCGGCCACATTGCGAACTGTGTAGCCCCTTCTCCATAGTAGCCTCCCATGTTCGATGGTGGAGGTGGCGGGGGTGGTGGTGGAGGCCCGTTGTTCTTGTGGTTAGGGCAGCTGCAATATGGATCATGGCATGGTCCGTCCTGTGAAACAGCACCACTACTGGCATCGTCTGGTTCCTCGTCCTTGTAACCGTTGCTAACTTCCCTTTCTAGTTCGAAGATACGGTCTTGCAAGTAGTAGATGTACTGTGCGTGGGGATAGATTGGTCTAGGATCGACCCATCTAGTGAAACCACAGTTTTCTTTGGACTCTGAACACTGCATTTCAAAGATTTCATTGAACATGCAGTTGGTAACGCCTATGAGATGCAAAATAATGGAGGAAAAAATTGAGTAACAAATTTTAAAACCAGTTACCTCTGCTCGTGGACATTTGAAGAATCGGCGACCTCCATCCAAACCCTCCACGAACATTTGCACTAAGCAGTCCTCACCATGCCTACATTTTGGCCATTCTTCTTTCCGGTTATCATATCCTCGGAGTGGACACTCTTTGGTGAAATCTCTCTTGGTCTCGACAGGAAAATGATACACTGGCTCATCAAAGTCTTCCGGACCCAGAGACCCCTCCCACACAATGGGAGTACCCTTACTCCCCCCCGCTCCCTTCCCTCTAGATGACCCTCCAGACATTGCTACTCGTAGATAACAAACTTCTCGTTTCAAGTGACTAGCATTGTATGGAGGAAGGTGTATATATAGCCAGAAGTGTAGTGGAGAGCCGCTGTATTGTGGCTTTAACGCTCCTGAAAAGCCTACACGCTATCCCTGAAAAGCCTATTTGAATTACTGAGAAGCCTATTTGAAAACTCATCTGTAAAGGCTAGATTCCTTGATCAATCAATTCATCTGTAAAAGAGGATGTACCATACGATAGTGACATGATAAATCACTGAAAATTAAATACTAAATTAAATTAAATACTAAAAAAAAAAAAAATTTACCTGTGGCCGGCGGTGGCCGGCGGCGGAGGCCGGCGGCGGCTGATGCGGCGCCGGCGGCGGGGGAGGGCGGCGGCGCTTGGGGCGGCGCCGGCGGGGAAGGGCGGCGGCGGCCGGCGGGGGCGGCGGCGCCGGCCGGCGGGTTGCTCCGGAGCGGGCGGCGCGTGCGGCGCGGGCCCGTGCGGGAGGCGGCGCCGGCCCGTGCGGCGCGGCCGGCGGCGGCGGCAGCCGGTGGGGCGGCGGCCGGCGGGCGGCGCGGGACCGGCGGCGGCGGACGGCGGGGGCACCGGTGGCGGCGGCGGCGGGTGGCGGCGGCGGCGGCGTCGGGTGTTATGAGGAAGAAAGAATGAGGAAGAAAAGAAAGAGAAGGAAGAAGAAAAAGAAAGGCCCGACGAGTTTTTCAGGGGCTTGGCGCCAAGATCCTTGGCGCCAAGCCTTGGCGCCAAGATCCATGGCGCCAAGCCTTGGCGCCAAGATCCGTGGCGCCAAGCCTACGCGCCACGTAGATCCCTGTGGAGCCACGTCGGATGCCTCTTGGCGCCAGGATACATGGCGCCATGACGTTGTAGCTTGGCGCCATGGTCCATGGCGCCAAGCCGAGGGTCCATTTTTTGAAATCTTTCCGTCAGGGGCCTATTTGAGAGAATCTTTCAAAAAAAGGGCCAAAAAACAAAAAAGACCCGTCCTTTCCACTCTAATTCATCACATCCCTGTCACTCAGCAGTAGAGATAGTATGATCACCGCAAAAGTTCAGTGGACATGGCCCAATCTCTACTGAACTCACAGATGAACCACCTAAGAATTCCCTCAATACCCATTAGTTGTGGCGAGTTGCATCCTACGTTAACACTAGATTAACAAATTGGCCCATTCAGCACTCATTAAAGCACTAAAACGCTCAAACCAAACATCTCAACTTGATCCGCCTATTCCAGCTGAGTTGGCTTTGCACACATTTTTCCATCCATGATAACTTATAAGTTGCTACAGAGTCGAATATATAATAAATTTTACGTCTCTGTTTCTCTCCTTGATTATTAGTCTTTACCTACTCTTCAGAACTTCCTCACAATCCCCATGCATAAAATTAGTTATCATCTTAAGGTGAACAATTACTAAAGTCATTAGATCCGCAGATACAGGTGCATTCTTATTAATTAGGCAGTGTAAAACATGTAAAATAATTAAAATCTCTGATATGCTTGTATTAAGAATTCCCAACCACAACATGACAATTCATTATTATTGACACATCACAACAAAATTATTCACTTTCATAATATACGTACTCTGCGCATATGAAGGGGAAGGGCTGACAATACATTGATCTTAGGTTGTAGCCTAGCATTTACAAGTCATATCTCGTATTTTCCATAAACAGGTTGTAAATAACAAATATGCACTCATGGAAACTAACAAAAAATGTTATATTAACTAGTTGGTGAAAAGTTTAGAGTGTTATCTAACTATCTCAAAAAACTATATGGGCTTCCTACCTGAGTCTGGTAGTTCCATATGCAGACGCTGCCAGAATAAAGACTTGACATGATCCTGCACCGAACAGAAGCCCATTATTCTGGAAATCCAACACTTGGGACGCTCAAATGCACAGTAGATTATTGCAGCAATTAGCCAAGACAAAAGGCACCAGCAAATTTACCATGGTTCCGTGGGATGCAAGTCCACGGACTTGACCCTCTCCGACCTCTGCGCGAGCTTCCTCTGATGAAGCAAAATACAAATCACCATTAGAGAAACGACCTCGTAGTGACAGCAAAAGGCACTGCCAAATTAACCGGATTCAGCCGGGTATTCTCGAAATTACCTTGATCTCTAACCGGAGCGGCTGCATCGTCATCCGCGCCAACAACGGCCAATGAAAACAAACACACAAAAAACAACACAAGTCAGCACACGCATAGCACGTACCACGTCCGAGCCCCAGATCCACGCACCAACCCATAGGTTCGGCCGCGGATCTCGGCTAGGAAAGCATCAATGCGATCGAGCGGGGCGTGAAGTGCCAAGGTCGCATCGGGATCTAGCGTTTTTCGCGAAGCGGACTGCAGGCCGGACCAGGCCGACCAGCAGGTGCGGCGGTAGCTGGTGGCGAGAGGAAGTTACCATTGCGACGTCGTAGGTTCCGGCGCCGGTGGGGCGTAGTTGGGGGCAGTGAGCGTGAGTGGCCGCTCGCCCGTCCGAGAGGCGGAAGGAGCGGAGCTGAGGGAAGGAGGGCGCGAGATCGCGAGTGGAGGGAGGGGGCGAGGGAAGGAGAAGACAGTACCAGTGCGGAAGGTAGCGAGCGATGCGGGTAAACGGGTCTGTGTGTTTTGTTTAAGAGCGAAGTAAGCGGGTCTCGAGATTCGGGTAGGAGCCTGACGAGGACTTCGCAGTTGATCGGTGGGTCTGCGTTTGACTTTGGATGACCTGGTTGCTAAGCTACTGAAATTACATTTTTAGACCCTAAAAGCTGAAATAATAAGTATAAATAAATAAATAAATTTACTGAACCGACGTGTAGATATCGTAAGCTCCCAAATTTGTAGACAGAAACAGTTTAAGTCTGGACAATGACAACAAATATCAGTAAGCAATAAGCAGTGGCGGAGCCAGAAACGGACCAGGGGGGCTAAATAATAGAGGGCAAAAAAAAATTTGTTCGCTGTACACAATACACTGATAGATTTTGCTCGATGTATACAGTACACTAATAGCAAGATTGATATTGATTTCAAAATGCTCAAAGATACATAGAACAATGCATGTCTTCAAACTTCCATAATAACTTAATAAGGATAGAAGATTACCAAAAAAAAGAAAGAACCTTCCATAATTAATAAAAACCATGTCTTCAGACTTCAAGCTTCATGAATTCACACCACTTGTACCAGTACCACCACGATCAATGCTACATATTTTTTAAAATGTCATACTTCTTCAAAAATCAAGATATCATTATAAAATGAAATGTACTAAAACAATAAGCACCTGGGGCCTCGCGTGGCAAATGCATCATACGATTTCTTAGGGCTTGAAAGCGCTTCAGAATTTTTCCATCTTCAACCCTAATGTCATGATGGAACTCATCAATTTGCTTCCTAAGCCCTGGATCGGCAACTATTTCATCCATATTGAGTTCAATCCGGGGTCTTTTTTGCTCAATCCGGCTCTCTCTAGTTTCAGCACTAGCATCTTTCTTAGCATAATACTTTTCCATTCTAGCCTTTTATACCCTAGAAATGAAATGAAATGTTACAAACTATATACATATACTGAATTACTGATGACAATTGACATTCCTCGTTCACACAAAAAAAGGCATGGGGATCTGGCCATCTGGGGGTTCTCACCGTGGACTCGTGGAGCAGTCCCCTGCCGTGACTGCCGTCAGTCCTGCCTGCCATAGAGACTAGAGAAGTGAAGAGTGGCCGAGCTGCAGCGCGCCAGCGCCTGCAGGGCTCCAGCTGCTGGGCGGCGCGCCGGCTCGGGCCACAGGTCGCCGGGAGACAGGCCAGGCAGCCAACGCCAGCCGCAACCGAGACGGGCGGGAGCGCGGGGCCGAGGCCAGGGGGCAGGGCGGCGCGGTGGCCTGCCGGTTGCCTCGGCCGCCTGCCCAGCTGGAGAGGAGAGCCGAGACGGGGCGAGAGCCGAGAGGGGCGACACGCCGATGCGAGACTGCGAGCGTCGAGCGGTGACGGCGCACACATGTGAGAGGCAGGGCTAGGGTTGAGAGTTCGTGGGCTCAGGGGGGCTAATGGGCTGATTTTGCATTTTTATGAAGACCTGCTCCCCTGAAATTTGGGCCATGCCCCGGGCTACAGCCCGGGCAGCCCGGGGCCCATGTCCGCCCCTGGCAATAAGGAATACTCCCCTTCTCAAATTTGGGAGTAGAAGTTACTGAGCATTGCCAATCTCTACTAGTCAATCATTTTAAAATTTTATATCAACATAAATATTTATGTAGTTAAATAAGGTGAGACAAAATTCACTAGATTTACCATGAAAAGTATTTGGAAAATTTTAGTGTTTTTATCTTAGGTCGATGAACGACCACATTTCTTTAGTGTCTTGTACAAATTTGACAAAAGTTATATAAAAAATAACATTTATAGTAGAGAATAAGTGAATTAATTATAAAATATATTTTCGTAATGAATCTGGTTAAAGACATAAATATTATTACTATTCACTATAAATAAATTTGATCGAAGCTAAACTAGATTGACTGATACAAAAATTTCATAGTTACATCATTTTTATACACTGAAGGAGTGTCATCATTATGCTTAGTGCTACAAAAGCATGGACGAAATGTCAACTATTCAAATAAATGTTCGGTAGACCGTTGGTAATAACGCAGGGCCAAGTTTGAATTGCCTTCCCACTATCATAAACTTTACAGTAGTTTAATATTCACAGTTTTCAAACTTATTGTATTTAGAATTTACTCCATCGTTCATATAATGAAAATATGTCTCATTTTTCAAGGAACCCATCAATCTCATGTTTAATTAAATATGTAAAAAATGATAAAAATTTTAATGCGTAAGATATATAAATATTAATGCTATTTTCTATAAACCTAATCAGTGGAGGCACCGGATCCGTCCTATGTACCAACAAAAAGATGGACGATTTTACTCCTAGGTGGTATTTGAGTTGTGTGCTTTATGTAAGAATGTTTTTTTATCTTTTGAGGAGTGTCTATATATATGTGTGAAGGGCTGGTTGAACAACTATGCTGGTAAGTGTCCTAGACTCTCGGTGCTAAGAGGAGGCCTCAGTGAAAGAGAGGAGCGACTCTTGTTCTTAAAACTTTTTGCTATCTTAACTTTGATTTAGTTAGAAGTGGCTTATAGTCCGACATCTTGAGGTAATCTAAGGACCAAATTCGTGCTCCACTCCTTCCCATCTCCTAACGTGAAGTTTCTCTCTTTCTGTGATTTTCGGAGCACTTTTGACGTTTTCTCGTTCGTCGGATTTGGCTGCATTTGGGCTGAAATTTCTTGGGGCAAATTTCTTGGGGCAAATTGGTCCAAAGATTCGATGTGACGGGTACTGTATAAAAAATTTTAGATCTTTTTGGAAACTAAAGAGGGCCCAAGACTTCAAGCTCGACTACACAAAAGTACGCACCCTCGCCGTCGACGACGTCGTCCTCTCACCACGCGTGGAGGACGATACTCTCTGCTGCCATCGTCAGTAGCAGGCCGACAAGGATCACCTCTCGCTGCTCCTGCAGCTTGTAAGCGGCTCCAGGCACGGGTCGCCGTCGTCGTCGCATGCACCCGCTCCGTTCGTGCTCGTATACCCGCCCGATGACGGCGACATCGCTCCAGTAAATGAATGCTGGTTGCAGGGATGGTGTTATGCCAGCATCAGGATGAGGCATCACGCGATTGCAGTCGGTAACTCAGGTAAATGCACTGAAGTTTAGCACTTCTAATTACTCTGCTGAAGGCATGCTCTTCAGAGTTCAGAGAGATGGAAGAGTTATTCAGAGGTATGCACTGACAGAGTTCAGAGGTGAATTCCAAGAGTGTTGAGTCCTCTATGTATGTGTGTATGTGTGTGTATACATTATTATACATGCATGAATATTTTGTTTTCCCCATTATGATATGACGTCTTCCCGTACATGATCGTGCTGTGCATGCCAAATCTGCCGTTATGGTGGTGAAGTCCGTCCTATTTCATTGAGTTCAAGACTTCAAGCTCGACTACACAAAAGTACGCACCCTCGCCGTCGACGACGTCGTCCTCTCGCCACGTGTGGAGGACGATACTCTCTGCTACCATCGTCAGAAGCAGGCCAACGAGCGACGAGGATCACCTCTCGCTGCTCCTGCAGCTTGTAAGCGGCTCCAGGGACAGGTCGCCGTCGTCGTCGCATGCACCCGCTCCGTTGGTGCTCGACTGCTCGTATACCCGCCCGATGACGGCGACATCGCCCTGGACCTGGAGTCGGACTTCGTAGCGGGCGACGGCCGCGTCACCTTCACTTGTGGCGTCATGATCCGCGCCGGTGCGTGACATGCTGTCGAGACGTTCCGCGCGCACCGGGCCGTGCTCGCGGCGCGCTCGCCGGTGCTCAGGGCGGGGCTCCTCGGCTCCATGGCGGAGGCCACCAGCCCACCACGCCCGCCGTCACGATACACGACATCGAGCCGGAGACGTTCGGGGCCAAGCTGCGGTTCATGTACACCGACACGCTGCCTGCGGAGCTCGACGGCGAGTGCTCGTCGTCGGAGAACTTTTTCCTGGCGCTGCTCGCGGCGGCGGACCGATGTGTGCGCAGAGGCTGCGTGTCATGCTGTCGGTGGACAACGTCGGTGCGATCCTGATCTGCGCCGAGGTGCACGGCTGCCCGGAGCTGAAGAACAAGTGCCTCGAGTTCTTTGTCGAGGACAAGAACATCAAGAAGGTGGTCTTGACGGAAGGGTACGCTCAGCTGATTTAGAGCTTCCCTTCACTTATTGATGAGATCAAAGCGCGCATCGAGGCGAAGGACGAGCGCGTTTTGCAGGAGAAGGGATCGATGTATTTTGACTTTAGCGTGGTTAAATCCCGCTATTTGGATCCGTTGACAAAAATGCTGGTTGCTGCTCTGAATGAGCAATTGTAATTTGTAACGCAGTGGTCTACTTCTTGAATATACTGTAGAAGGAACTAGATATTATGCGGCTATATATATGCATTATTGGTTGATACGTACGTTACATCAAAAGAGAGAACTTTATTTCGTTATCTAACACTACTGGAGGTGGCGGCTTTGCCGAGGGCTCCAGGCTCTCGGCAAAGCCTCTCAGACCCTTGGCAAAGGCTCTGCTCCGGCAAAAATCCAATCGGCAAAGCCTTCTTTGCCGAGAGCCGTTTATCGGGCTCTCGGCAAAGCCTTTGCCGAGAGCCAACGCGGCCCTCGGCGAAGAAAAGGTGCCGTTAACGGGTCCGCTTTCTTTGCCGAGAGCCCATTTGGCTGGCTCTCGGCAAAGAGTTTTATTTTTTTAAAAAAAAATCTTTGCCGAGAGCCAGTGTGTCCAGGCTCTCGGCAAACATTTTTCTGTTTTTTTTAAAAAAATATTTGCCGAGAGCCTGGCCAGACCGGCT
>CM039615.1:46599388-46727741 GCA_022457205.1 Saccharum spontaneum | reverse complement strand
ATGGACCACCTTCCATTCTCAGTAAAAGGTCAAATTATCAATTCCTAGCTTAGCAGTTCCAGTCATGACAAATCTTATGATAACAATATATGATGTTGGCCACTGTGTCGACTCTTGAACATGCAAGACCTTGCAGTTGCTGATGATTCTGCAATTCAGCTGGAGCCTGGTCGTCGAGACTTGCAGGGCTTCTCAAATTAGGTTGTTCAATGCTGTGTGGTGTCTTCCTGTTTGATATTGGAATTTGGAATTCAGATTGTGACCAACTTGCTTTCTGAGCATGTCAATGCTCCTAGATTATTTTCGGCTCGCCTCTGGATTAGCAAGACAAATGTGGTGCCTTTACTTGTTTGCACAAGGTGGTTTATAGAGAGAGAGAGAGAGAGAGAGAGATCCAAGTTTGGCTACCTCATAACATTGACAAAACTTTTGCAATTAGTCTGTTGCCACGCAAGTTCACCTTAGTTTTTATTTGGATTCGATTTATTTAGCATAATTAGAGTTACCAGTTTGCTTGAACTGATAAAATTGCCAGACCCACGGGGCGGCCATGGCTGGTTTCTATCGGCTTTCAGGCTTTCTTCCTTATTGATCATTTATCTATTTTTTATGCTTCTATTTGTCTTGGACTACCAACCAGAGGATTAAGTATAGTTTCAGTTTCGGGAGCTGTTTCAGATGCAAATAACTCCAATGACCTACTAGCACAAATCAGCAGTCGTGTTAAGCTGTCCTAGTAGTCTGTTTCAAGTCCATTTGCATAATATCAGTTACTACATCTAACAGATGTTTGACCTTTATTATTAGTTACTGACTGCGCGTACACGATAATTCGTCTTTGTTACCTCATTTTAAAGGTTGGTTATCCCTTTTTCACAATCTGGTCGCAAAAGAGATAATACAGAACATGCCATGGAAACCCTGCAACATTGGCGTGTAAGATCATATGAAAGAGAGAATACACATCATCCCTCTTGGAAACCCTGCTCCATCGCTGTGAGATCATTCGGACGAATCTTCAGCGTGCTGATGAAATATCAACCTAGAAAACACCAGCAGGTTTCTTCTACACCATCTTACGGCCCTTTTCAGAGTACATTGCAATATTGGATGCATCTGAACCAACAAGAACTATTATACAGACATTTCTGAGTACTTTACAGAGGTCGTTAACAGATTGATTGTTCATGATCCAAATGCTCTTCTCTTCATTCCTGGAGAAAGCTATCTAATCCGTACTAAACTCTACCAAGTTAGCTACAGCATGTGAGTGGTTAAGTGGTCTCTTTGTCAGCAGTAGAACATCACCCTTTTCACCTTCTCCTTCACAGCAGGCAGGGGCTTCACTGAGACTCCGTTTGTGCCATTGGAACTCTTCGCCGTCTGGTTCTCCGACATCTCTGGTTCCATGTAGAACCGAGCCCGGAATGCTGCCAGGTGTGCGTAGTATGCAGGAGGGACTGTTAAGAAGCAAAAGATACAACATCACTGGTCAAAGTTGTTTTCTGAACAGGTGAGCAGGCTAAAGAGTAGGTAATTAAAATTGTGGAACTAAGAAAAAGTTTGTAAAGCACAGAACATACCAACAGAAACCGAGCGTGTGCACCGGGCGTAACTGCATCAATAACATGTACATCAAGCTAAGAAAATTCTGAAAAGTTAAAGTTCAAAGTGCAAGGGACAAATATAGTATATAAAAGAAGTGCATTACGTGTAGCAAAGGTTGTTTGTCAATGTCTGCATTTCGTCTGCTGTGAAATTGTTCTCATCCCAGAGGACATGGTAGTGAGCAGGCCTACTTGTTCCCTGGCAAACTCACAAATCAGTCATTTGAGTACAGTACAGTACGGAGAATCTGACTATATTCCCATGCTACTGATCCAAGTACCATAGCTGTACAATCACATGATAAAAGGTTGACCATAGGATCAGTTTGTTATACTACTATTCTTTTAGCATATGGCCTTCACTAGGTAGATAGGTGCAGTGATAGCTTGTGGGATAGAGCATATGACAAGACTTTTCAACACTATTTTGGTCACAAATGACAAATTCAGTACAGGAACATATGCTGTTTGGTTCCCAGGATCCCAAAAAAGGAATACCAGCCCTGTTTGGTTCCCAGGAACTTAGGAATTGGAAGGTAATCTAATAATGAAAAGGGAAGCACTTTCTAGATATTTGTTTCAATTCATGGGATCCAAACAGGCCCTTACCTGAATTCCAGCATGACTACAGAGGTAGAAATCAAACTCCGTTGGGTGGCATATCTTAGAATCAACAACGGTTCCTGTTTTCAATCAACTTGTGAGCAGTCATAGAAACTAGGGAATAACTTCAATGCCATGCAATTTAAACAAAAGAAAAATCTGACTGTATCAAAAGAGTGGCTAATTTCTTAAAATCTTAAATTTAGACAAGATATTTTTTACTCCAAAAACACAATACATTTTAGTTCAAGTACAACTAAACTTTGGAATGTCAGTTGAAAGAGTGTGGTTATAGATACACATCCTAAAGATTTAGAGGCCATAGATACACTACCTGGCAAAATATTTCCACTCTTGTCCATGCTACTTCTGTCTTTGTGATTATTTGCAAATAGTCTTGTATGATGACGTTTTTGAACTACCACAAATGTTACAGGAGGCTGGTAATTTGGTTCTAGGGATGCACATGCCTGGAAGAAAGCACTAGTTAGTAAACTCTAAGAAGGAGCTTAGAAGAGTGTAATAGAATAAAATAAAATGCAACCAACCTTACGGATGGCATCTAACTCGTAAAGGAGAACTTGGTAGAACTGGCCTTCACTAACACCGTCCCTGAAAGAGAAATTGAATAAATTTAACATGTGCATAATTTAGTTTTGCGAGGAAAAGAATAATTTAGTTACAACATAAAGAAGACCTAGCAGTGGATACGTCCACCCTGCAATACATCACTAACCTACACCCTACCGTATCTAGAAAAGATTCACATGGCAATAATAGGCATCAGACATGTTTTATTATTACCATCTACAAGCTACAGGTGATGGTCAATATTTTGCAAACATACCTGTAGAATATTATTCTCAATGGCTTCTGCCCAGTAGCCTTCCTGAAGGATATTAAGAGCTCCCTGCACAACAAAACATCACAGAAAATAAGTTCAAATCAGCCAATATTTTTAATAGATTAAATTATATATAGGATTTCACATTGCTTGTAGATAAAAACCTGATCATGCCGCCTGTTACAGTGCCTCTCTGAGGATCATGCCATGTTTTGTAAAGGTCCTGAATGAGCTCTTGCCGGTGTGCCTGAGCACAAACCAATCCAGCATACTTTGTAACTTCTGGCCAATCTTGAGAAGCAACAACCTGTGAGCAGCATATTAATATAAAGAGAGAGATAAGTCCGAAACCAAGATAAGGATGTGTGTATCCTGATGAATATGACATTTTGATGCAGAAAATGGCAAAGTAGTAATGAGCCTTACGGCAGCAATTGATGGACTTGAGTCCTCCCCGGTTTCAGGATGTGTTACATCTGCACCAAATATAATAGTTGGGATGTCACTGACCAAAGGAATCCTCCAACTTATTGCATCCAGGAGCACAGTGTTTCTTCCTCCCATCTGAATTTAATGGTATCGTTAGTCAATAATAGAGCCACTTATCTTCTAAAGTTGCTGTTCTGCACTGTATTTTATGTATAAACAACGTGGTAAGTACCTTAACATTAATTTTCAGTGAGACATTTGCCAAGTACTGCTTGCTGATCTTAAAAACATGCTTGGTTAAGCAACATTGTGATATCAATCCCAAATCAGTTTCACAAATACGTTTGATGTCACCTACAAATACAAAGTTATATCGCTTTGAATATATATAAAGTTACATCTGCGAAAATATGTAACAGTTCAAAAAGTAAATATATGTGCAAGGCAGTTAGCAGATGACACTTACCATATAACGGACCATTGTTGTCAGGGAGGATAGCCAAAAGAAGTTCAAGTTCTTTACCCTTGAGTTTGTTCAATGCAATATTATACACATTTTTAAGTGCCTTCACTACCTGCTCTGGTCTAGCTGAATATATTGGCATCACTGGCTCACTGTTAAATTCCTGTAATACTTAGGAGGTCAAATTAAAAGATGCTTACAGTTTCAATTTAAAAAAGTATTTGTCTTGTGCACAAACACGAGCAGAGATGAGGGGTATAGTACCATGCCCGAAATCTGACACATTTGCGCCAATTCCTGGCAAAATCCCCTAGCTGTGTTTTCTGGAACACTCCTTGAGAAGTTTATACACGCCCAATGGCTCACCTTGCATCCATTTATCACTTTCTGTAAAATGAGTTTATTTTAGGCCTAAAAGTAGTGCAATCAAACATAGTAATTAGCAACCAATAGATGCACACAAGCTGGAATCTTACCTTGTTTACCATGTTCCATTGACCAACCTGTGGTAAGCACTCTTTCTCTTTTCCAGTGTCATGATACTTCAACTGAATTCACAAAAGTTATTCAACACATTAATAATGAGCAACTAACTTCATGAATAATAGTGTAAGGTGCTTCCGAAGGGGAAAAAAATTGAATAACAGTGACATAAGATTATTCTTACCCAAGGTGCAGGAAGGACTCGAGCTTCAACAGAGGTTAGCTTCTCACTAATGTTGATACCAAATTCCTTTGCATATGGATCTTGCTCATATCCATTTTGATGAACCGTCTGAAAACAAATAATAATCGAAGTCTCTTGAGCCATTCTAACAAAAGTTTTGATTAATTAACACCATCACTGATGAAAAGTGAAAACCCTAGCAGTATTAATGGCTGTCTATTCAAGGCCCACTGTATGGAAAGCTTGGCCCTTGTTTAGTTCCCAAAAAGTTTTCCAAAAAGTGCTACAGTAGCCATCACATTGAATCTTTGGACGCATTAAATGTAGGTAAAAAAATAACTAATTATACAGTTTGTCTGTAAATGTCGAGACGAATCTTTTGAGCCTAGTTAGTCCATGGTTGGACAAATTTTACCAAATAACAATGAAAGTGCTACAGGATTTTTCCAAAAAAAATTTGGAATCTAAACACGGGCTTGGACCACTGGCAAATAAATGCATGACTCTAGGGTAGGACAATGAACAGTTATAATGCATGTCTTCCAATGTTCAGATTAGTTCATCGAGAACAAAAAACCCTAGAATGCTAGAACATTTAGTTCCACAGATAATACGTATGATCAGTTCAAGAGAAATGATTCAGTTTACTTATAATAAAACCCTATCTAGATCAACATACAGCAGGTGTGTGTGTTCAAAAGTTACTTCTTTAATAATAGGGGAGATGGCAAAAACTCTCAACCTGTAGAATATCCATCTCCTGTTCTCTTGGCCTTTGGCATGTAACCTTTAGCAATGATGTGATCTGTTTTTCATTCAGCCTCTTCGTGTATCTCTGACCTTCAACGATCTTGCATGCCTAGTAAAAAAACTCAATATTACAATGTGCATTATTAAGTCACACTAACTAGAAACATAAACACAATTGACAGGCAAACATAAGTTTGTGATTAGCATATATACTGACCTCCATCGGTAGATAGTTTGCCTTCTTTTGGTTCCCAACCTGAAGGCAGGGAAGATGAGGATGCTGAATGGTGAAACCATACATTTCCTTGAAGTACTCCACGACAGATTTCATATTCATTTGTTCATCAATTGGGAAACTGTCAAAATTAGAAAAAATGATCACATGATTTAGGCATCAATGTTTAACAACCCTTCATCATCACATAATTTATTTTGTCGAATATATTCACTGCTAAGGCGAATTAGATAAATTAATGTAATGTTCATCAAATCAGGCTACATCATCATGTATCGAAAGAGAGATGACAATAACAGTACTTCAGGAGCTAGCAAAAATCATTCAGAATCTGAACATACATCAGTTCATGAGTTGGTTGTGTTGTAAGCCCAGAAATGCGATACTTGCGCCTTACATTCCCCCGGTGAGTGACCTCAACTTTTACACCCCGCAATGCCTTCTTGATCTGCTTGGCATAATAAGCGAATTACATAGATAAATTGCTGATTAGAGAGCACAAAAACCAAAGGACATAACCAGCTAACAGAGTCCATAAGTAATGCTAGCACCCAATGGCAGCTGTTACATATCACTGTAGGACTATGCTAGATTCCTTGCCCGACCACAGTAATATTACCTTGATTCGGTTAGCATCGGACAATGGCCTTGATATGACATCCTTTCCTAATATCTGGGCCACGAACTCGATCACCGGCAGGGGTTCAATGAACGCCGTGGACGACATGTCTGCCGTCAACATCGCCGTGTAAGCAGCAGCCACAGGACCAAAAAGAAATCACATGCATGAGGGCAACAAATAATATTCCCCAGCCAGCACAACTCACCGATGTTAAGCGACAATCCCATCTGTGTCGGCCGGATGCTCTGGTAGAACCCACACCACGACTGCAGGCCGTCGCCTAGCCGCTGCGGCTTCCTGATGTCCGGTGAGTAGAAGGACCGCCCTATGGGCACGTACCTAACCAAACGGGGAAGAAGCAAGCGCTATTAGCATTAGCTTCCTCAAATCCAAGAACGCAAACGGGCAATGTGCGGCGTTGCAATCAATGCAGGCGCCGATGGAATAAATACCTCTGATTGGCGAGCTCCCGGAGCACGATGTCGAGTACCTGTAGGGCCTCCTGCGGCGCGTCCGCCTGCCGCCCGGCGATGAACTGCCTGAGGTGGTGGAGGTCGGCGCGCGCGGCGAACTTGATGGCGACCCTGTACTCCCTCTCCCTGGAGGGACGCAATCTCGCGAATCAGTACGACATGCCATTATTAAGACGTACGAGGAGGAGGCGGCCCAAGTGGCGCAAGAAACAAATGCAGGCACGTACCGGGGCGGGACGCCGGTGCCGTTGTCCTCATCAGTGAGGCGCACGACGAACTCGCGGGCGTCGAACGGAAGGGTGCCCGCGGTGTAGAGATTCTTGCGGCCGTCGTAGGCCGGGAGTCGCATTCCGAGGTCGGACGCGCGGTAGAGGCGGACCAGCTCCGCGATTATGACCCGGTTCAGGGTCCGCGAGCTCACCTCCGGCGTGATCTTCACCTGCAAAACCACCCAAAGACGTCGCCTTTTGATCTCAATTGCGCTAGCGCTCACGGCCAGTACTGAGGTGAAATGAGCGGCGGAGCACTTACATCATACTGGGTGAGGTCCTTGTCCGGGAGCTCGGCGAGGAAGTGGTTGGCCTTGACGACGCAGCGCGCGCCCACCGTCCCGAACCCCGGCCGGCGGCAGAACGACAGCCCCTTGCTCGGTACGGGCGGTCCAATGACCGTGCGCGGCGGAGGCGCCTGCGCCGGCGCTGGCGCTACCGCTACCGCTAGCGCGGCGCGAGGCTCAGCCGGCGCCTTGGCCCGGCCGCGCCCGCCGCGGCGCCTCCCGCCTCCACCGCACCTCTTGCCTCCCTCCGGCAGCACGGCCGCCGCCGCCGGCTCCGCCTTGGGCTGCGTCACGCTGCTCTGCAGCGGTTGCTTCCTCCGCTCCGCGTGCCCGCCCTTGTTGGCTGCCCCCTGGTGGTGGTGCCGCGCCTGCGCCTGCGGCGGCGGTGGCGGCGGCGGCGGCGCCATGTCCAGGACCTCGAGCATGTGACCACTGGACTGGAGAGGGCGGCCGACGAGGTCGTTCGTTACCCGACAAGGCGGCAGCAGCAGCTCGCCTGCGCGGAAGGAAGCCTTAACGTGATCAGTGGTGTGTGCTGGTAGCAGCAAAGCGGCAAAGGCGAACGCACTGTGAAAACGAAGCGAGCGACCCACACGCGGTAAAAACAAAATAAAAAAAATAAAAGGCCTTGCGTTGCGTCCTCTCCTCCTCCACCGGACCTCTCAAAATCGCGAAGTTAATGCGGCGCGGGACAGAAGGGCATTAGAACCTCTCTCCAGCGGCACGGCACTGATGCGGCAGCAGCTGCCCGGAGGCAGGTTTGACCTGGTTGGGCACTGGGCGGCGGGCGACGCAGGAACGGGGCCGGCGAGGGGTAATAATTCCCCTCTCTCTCTCTCTCTGAGGTCAGAGAGCCTGTGAGTCATTGAGCCTGTTTAGTTGGAGCTTCCACCCAAAAAGCAAACCCAAAAAGTGCTACAGTACCTGTCACATCAAATCTTGCGACACATGTATGGAGTACTAAATGTAGACGAAAGAAAAAACTAATTACACAGTTTGTCTGTAAATGTCGAGACGAATCTTTTGAGTCTAGTTAGTCTATGATTGGATAAATTTTACCAAATAACAACAAAAAATGCTACAGTAGCCGAACCCAAACTTTTTCACCATCTAAACACACCCATTGAATCCTCCTGTTTTTACCAAAGGTGGCAGGCGTCGGAGAACCGGGGATTGTGCTGGAACTCCACTAGCGCGAGTGCGCGCACGCTACGACGCCGCCTCGCCGGTGGCAGTGGCAGCAGCCATGGGTGATGGCGCGGCCCGTAAAAAAGCCGTGGAAAACGAGCTGGGGGCACGCGCACGAGACAGTGGGCGCGGTGGGGGGCTTCGGATGGTGGTGTTTTCCAGGGGGATGGAGGATGGATGGGAATTTTTATTGAAAAAAGCGCAGCGCATGCTCCTTCGTGTGGTTGGCGGATAGCGTAGCGTGCGGCACCCTCGATCGCACGCAGCTCGCTCCGTGGCGTTAGGAATGTTTTTAAGGCGTGGATCGTGACATCAAGTGCAGAATAATCCGCTACTACTGCTGGTACTAGTAGATGCTACGCTCAAGATGGGTCTCATCATCACTCTCGAAATGCTAGCAGTAGGATAAACTGTGAGCCGCCCCCCCGCCCATCTGCTGATCTGCAGGACACTGTTACAATTTCTTTTGAGACCACACTGGACACAGTGCAAATGCACATTTTGTTGGGGGAGGGCAGAACAGCAACCACAATGTGGTCCATTCGGGAAAAAAAACAATAGAAAGCCACAAAATGCAGTGTGCCAGTCCAGGCCCAAAATTGAAGAGCTACCGAGGTGAAACTTCCTCACATGGACTTTACCGTTTGTCTATCCTATTTGGGTTTGTTTATTAATCTTCCAGCATGGTCCATGGATTATAGAAAATGCCATAACAAGAAGCTTCAGGTTAGCAAAGCAAAGCAGACGCAGCAAACGGCAGAGCTGAGCGAGAGCGAGCTAGCCGCCTCGACGGCCGCGCTCGCTCGCGCTTTGGAAGCGTGCCCCCGACAAGAAGGCGCTCCACTATTGCAGAATAGAACCGCCGCAGAACCCCGGGCAGGCTCAGCCTCATGGGTGAAATCCGTTTTTTAATCGCGGCCGCCGGCCGCCGGCCCGTGGCCGCGGCTGGCTGGCTGGCTGGCTGGCAGTAGCAGGCACAGCCCGGCCCCTACTCGTAGCCGCGGCAGGCGTCTCCCGTCTACTGTACGAGTGCACGCCTGTATACAGAACGTGCCGTCGCAGGCAGCACAGCAGGCTTGGTTGCATTGCAGCGGCGGCGTGCGCGGCCGGGCGGGCAGCCCTGAGCCGAACGGACGGCGCACGCCCGCCGGGGGCGGCACGGGCACGGGCGCGCGTGCCGAGGTCGTGGGACGGGCTCCGCGGGACAAAGCGGCGCGTTCGGGCAAGGCGGGGCCAGACGCCAGAGGCAGACCTACACCTACTGTACACGCCATGCAGCGTCCAGGCGGGAGCAGCGTCGCTGCCGCCGCGCGCGGCAGGGCCCCCCCTGCCGGTGCCGAGGGACCAGCTGAGCTAGCCAAGCGCGCCACCCATCCGCTGGCTGGCCGGAGGCTGCAACAGTGCAGCCGGCCAGGGCCAGCCGCCGCATGTGGTGGCAGGCGGGGCGAAGCGAGGGAGGATAAATGCCGTGCCCTGTGCGGCTATGCACGCGCCAGCGGCCGGCTGCTGTGCCTTGTGCCATTGTTCCGCTGTTGCTGCCTGCTGCGGGGCCGCCGGTGGCTGGCTGCCGGCCGGGCGCCCTGCGGCAAGGCGTGCTGGTAGTAGGAGTAGGTGGAATTGGCTAGTCCTGCTAGGTGTGCTCTCGCCTTGCCTGCTGAAAAGGCGCCGTCATGGCCTGGCCCAGCTGGGTCCGCGGCTTTCCTCCGCGGAACAGGACGGGACGTGCAGCGCAGGAGGCCAGGCCACCGGCTCCGGCTGGCTGGCTGGCCTGCCGTGCCGCCCGTTTGGCGGCGGACGTGATGATTAGGGTCCGGCCAAACGCAGTCAGAGTGAGTACTTAGCAGTTACGCGCCCCGTACGGAACTGGTCGCCACATCCGGTGGATTAGGGGCACGGCTACCGAGGCAACGGCAACCAAGCGCACCAAGTAGTCACTGTTCTAGTACAAATCGATGACCATGGAACAGGCACGGTCTTGCACCTACAGCAATGCAGCAGCAGGACCACGCCGCGCCACGACGGACGGCTAATTTGGCTACCAAGGGATCAAGGGAGTAGCTCCATGAAATCGTTTCGAAGCTGTTTTTGTCGTGGTGGTTTCTACGGCTAATAAGTGGCCAAAGCTATTTTGTTGCGAAAAAAAAATTCTCACACGTCTGATAAGCCAGCCTAATAAGACATGACGTTCGGTGTAATTGCGCAGCAGCAGTGTACGTCGCCGTGAACTGATAAACAGTGTGCGCGTACGGGTACGTGGGAGGGGGACGCAATCGAATCGGCAGTTGACCGATGGGTTCGAAAGCGTCTAACCATTATGAATTTTTATGAACGTGCAGTGGCAGCCATCAGGTATGAGGAGGGGGGATCTGGCATCTGGCAGAGGCTGTGAGCGCAATGATTACCCCGTTGAAACAGGAAAAAGGGCCGTCACCCGTCAGGACCATGGTGGCTCGTGCGTGCGTGGGTACACCGTACGGCCGCGCATGCATGCATGCCCATGCGCTCGGATCCTGCAGGTCTGATGAAGATCCGGACGGCGTGGGGCGTGGGCAAGCACAAGCACGCGTGCCTAGCGGTTGGAGAACTTACGAATGTACGTACTCCACTGTAGGTTGCTGGTTGCATTAGTTGGTACAGTAGTGCGAATGTGTTAGTCTGGAATAAAGGGACTCACCAAAGTTGTTCGTCTTGTTTCCGTATGCATGGACACGGTTCAGTTGGTCGCGTCACGTGCCTAATGCTAATGGCAGCAGCGTCCCAACGCATTCCATCGCCGCCGCACCCCGGCAGCAGGTGGCACCATCGACCGATCCCCCGCCGCCTTTTGCGTAAGTGGCAGGAGCTAGCTGCTACGGAGTGCGAACTGCTGGTGCCGGTGGTCCCGCGGACTCGGCTGGCGGACGGAGCACGCCACGCCGGCTGGGGAGGTGGATGTGGAGGGATGGTCCGGTGATCTCCTTTTCGCCACGCTTTGTGCGTTACCTTTTGGGAACCCTGCTTTTTACGGGCTGTTTGGTTGAAGGTGTGAAGTTTAACTAACACCGTAGCACTTTCGTCGTATTTGACAAAAAGTTTCTAGTTTTAACTAATTAGGCTAATAGATTCGTCTCGTAAATTACTTCTAATTTGTGCCAACATGCATGCAATTACTCTACATTTAGTACTCCATGTATTTGCCGCAACATTGATATGATGAGAGTTAAATTGAATGATTCAGAAATCAAACAGGACATTTCGCGATGATGTTACGTGATGAACTACTACTCTAGTAATTCTTACGACCACTTTTATATATACATATTTCTTCGCATGAAATTGGCTAGTCGCAGGAGCCAGCCGGCCGGCCCAGACGCCAACTAGTCCACTAAACTGTACTCAAAGGTGCATGCAGCCGTTGTCAAAAAAAAAAAAGGTGCATGCAGCCAGGGTCCGGGCCACCCTCGCACGCATCTCCAAGCATCTCGCTGACGGACGCGGTGGGCCACGACGCGCTACCACGCCATGCCGCGGCCGTACAGGCAGAGGCAGCCACGTTCGGGGTCGGCTGACGACGATCCGTGCCGTCGCGGCGTGCAAAATCCGCCCGTCACGTCGGCGCGGGCTGGAATCCGGAGGGAGGATGGCACCGCTGGAGGCGTCGTGTCACCCTCTAGCCTCCAACTGCATCGTCACCGGAGCTGATCATGCCGCGCGCGTGATGCGACGGGCGACGATGTCCGCCATGACCTCGGGGGGCAGCGCTCCTGGCTTGATCGACGGGCAGATGGATGGGATGGGTGTGAGTGGCACGGTAGGATAGGGTCAGGTGTCAGTCACTGTGCAGTAGTTGCCGCTAGCCGGAACCGGATCCTGCTTTTTACCTCCCCTGCTGCTAGGCCCTAGCAAGGCGCAGTCGAATAGCCGATGAAGAGAGGAAAGAAGAGAGAAAAGAGAAATGGCCTGCGTGCGAAAAAAAGAGCTTTTGTACCGGCCGGACCCAGGCAATGGTTTTGTTTAACGGCTGCGATGGACAAAAGCAGCGTGCTTTTGTATGCACTTTCCTCTTTTTTTCCCAGAATTCTCCTTTGTTTCCTTTTACGCATGCATAGAGATGCTGGGAATCTCGCATGATCTACAGTAATGTGTGATCTTTGCTCTTCGTCCTGACATCTGTACCCATACGTAAAAATGTGAAGCAGTACTGGTTGGTACGCTCGCGCGGCGACCGCGAGAAGGGAAGGAGAGCGGGCAGCCCTCAAAGCCTCAAGGACAGGACAGGGCAAGACGACGAGCGGGAAGGCAACAAGACGGGCAATCATGAGTTCGGCGAGGTTTTAAGAAAACGTTGGCACGCATTGAATGCTGGCCGGCGTGCAGATGCAGAGGAGGCGTGAGCTAGTACTACGTTGCTACACATAGCGCTGATGCGTGACCAGGGGCCGGTTTTTCCTAAAATTTTTCAAGATTTTTCATCACATCAAATTTTAGAATGTATACATGAAACATTAAATATAGATAAAAAATAAAACTAATTATACAATTTAGACAAAATTCACGAGACGAATCTTTTAAGCTTAATTAGATTATAATTGGACACTAATTGTCAAATAACAACAAAATTGCTATAGGGCCGGTTTAGTTGCAAAAAATTTAGAAAAATGATACTGTAGCGCTTTTCGTTGTTATTTGACAATTAGTGTCCAATTATGGTCTAATTAGGCTTAAAAGATTCATCTCGTCCATTTCGTCTGAACTGTGTAATTAGTTTTATTTATATTTATATTTAATGCTTCATGCATGTGTCTAAAGATTCGATGTCACAGGAGAATCTAAAAAATTTTACAAAATTTTTTGGGAACTAAACAGGGCCATAAGCCTCGTTTAGATGGGTGAATTGGGAGAGAAAAACATTGTATCAGAATTCCTGTAGCATTTCTTTTGTATTTGGTAAAAATTATCCAAATTTTGACTAATTAGACTTAAAATGTTCGTCTCGCAAAATACAACAAAACTGTATAATTAGTTTTTGATTTCATCAACATTTAGTACTCTATGCATTTGCCGACATTTTGATGTGACGGAAAATTTTCTTTTTGCATAGTGGAATTTGGGAGAAGAATAGGGGAACTAAACAAGGCCATAGTTTCATTTTGCCAAACCAGCCCTAGGATCTCTACAGTGCAGACTGTAGAGAGAGAGGGGCGAGTCTCGAGAGAGACGAGCTCAGTGGCTAGGCCTGGTTTAGATTCGAGAGTTTGGCCACCAAATTCAATATGCAGAATTTCTATTTCTCGTTACATCAAAATGCTGGCATATATATGGAGTACTAAATATAGATAAAATAAAAAAACTAATTGCACAGTTTTGTTATATTTTACGAGACGAACATTTTAAGTCTAATTAATCAATGTTTGGACAATTATTATCAAATAAAAACAAAATTGATACACGACCCCAAAGTTTGGTTCCAAATTTTGGAATCTAAACATGGCCTAGCTTCAAGCTAGGAGACTGCTCTGGGGCGAAAAGAATCAAAGAAAGGCCTTGTTCTACTGATCATGTTTCGGCTTGTTTCAGCTTGTTTCAGCTTATTCTCTCTCACAGAATACTATTGAATCAGCTGAAACCAGCTGGCTTTTCCACCAGCCGAACCAGCCCAAAGCCGGTTTGCTATGGTCTCTGCATGCACTTCTGCAGTACTCGTAGCTTGCTGGCTCAGTTGGGTGCCTCAAAAGCGCCGACCCGAGGCACAGGAACGAGCAGCACAGTACTAGTACAACAGAGGCAACTCACAAGAGACGAGAGGGGTAAAAAAAGATCAACGAGCATCGATGCGAACTTGCGGAGCCAGCAAAATGACTGCTCATAAATACTCCCTCCGTCCCAGAAAGAAGGTCGTCCAAGCGTTTGAATGTTGTCTCAGAAACAACGTCGTTTTAGGCCTGCGCCTGCCTAGATTCCCTTCGTCCTGCCATCCCCTGCTAGACTGCTCCCTCATTGACATCGTTTTCTCCTCCCTCGCACTGAACTTTTTTTCCACCGCCCCCTTCTTCCCTTCCCCCGGCGCCCCCTCCTCTTCTCCTCTGCCGGTCGCCCTCCTCTTTCTCCTCGACCGGAGGGAGGTCGGTGCCCAGCCTCCTCTTCCTCCCCGCCGGTGTCTGGAGGCGTCTGGAGGAGCGGTGGCTTAGGGAGGCTACACCGGGGCGGTGGAGATCCGGCCCATCCCTCCTCCTCTGCTCCTCCCATCCCCGCCGGCAGCATCCCCTTCCATCGTGCCGCCAGAGGAAGCCGGGACGGAGAGCACGCAGCCGCGCCGGGTCGTTGGATCCGCCGGACGGGATGGTGCAGAGCCTGCAGGGGGCGACTGATGCCTCCGGTGTGAGCAAATCGGCGGCGGGCCGCGGCCTCCCTTGCGGCTTGCGCGCTCGACGCGGAGGACCGGCAGCGAGCGTGGATCGTCTGGGCAGGCACAGCGGCGAGTTGCAACCGCGGATCTGGAGGAGGCGAACGGGAGACGGGAGCATGAGAGAAAGAGATTATAGGGGTACTTTGGTCTTTTTCCAGTTTCGTTGGTAGCTGTGTCCATCGCATAGAACGTCAATTATATTGGGACGGAGGGAGTACGAGGGCAGCCAGCCCAGCGTGCAAGAAAAAGTTACTGCCGCGCGCCAGTGGCGCCTTGTTTAGATGCACATAAAAAGTTAGAATTTTTTTACTCTCTCCATCATATCAATCTTTAGACCTATGCATGAAGTAGTAAATGTAGGTAAAAGTAATAGCTAATTACACAGTTTAGTTGGAAATCACGAGATGAATCTTTTGAGCCTAGTTGGTCCACAATTGGACAATATTTGTCAAATAAAACGAAAGTTATACTATTCATCGGGTTGAAATTTTTTCAGCATCTAAACGAGGCCTGGTATCCTCGCCATCAACGGCACAGCAAATGCAGAGCGCCCGGCGGAACGAGTTACTGCTACCTAATTGTGTGGTTCATTCCCTACTGCTAGATTAGACAGTTTGGTTATCTCAAACTCATATTAAAGGCACATACACACACAAACTCTAAAGCTACAAGGACGAAAATCCAGCATGTCTGAGCAAGCTGATGAGCATACAAGAAACATACCTGGAAGCTTGGCGAGAGAAGACGTACGTACTACGCGAGAGTGATGAAAAATGGGTCTCCAAATTAGAATGAACTGGCAGGCAGCGCTGCTTTGGACAACCAAGCCAGCTAGCTCCTCAAGCGCTTCTTTGTTCTTCTTCCGTTGGGCAACGGCACTTTGGGTCGCTATCACTCTATGGTGAGCTAAGCTACTAGGAAAGATCCCCCCGTACCCAGAGTGGCACGCGACGGCACGGGGCTAAGGCTAACCCCTTATATAAAGCCGGGAAAAGGCGAACGCAAAGCGAACCCGGCCGGCCGCCCGTGGTCGCCCACTGCACGCAGGCGCAGAGGGAGGGTAGCCGAAGCTAAAGCTACCCGGCCCGGCCGTCTTTTTACGTGCGCCGCTTCTTTTCGCTCGCTCGCCCAGTCCGCCACCCTTTTTCTCGTGCCGACGTGCGTACTCCATGCATGGTCCATGCAGCCCGACTGCCCGAGCCTTGGGCCCTGTTTGGTTTGGGGAGTTAAATTTTAACTCCCATCACATCGAATGTTACGACATATGTATAGAGTACTAAATGTAGACTAATTACATATATGTTGACACAGTTTAGGGGTTTTTCACGAGACGAATCTATTAAGCCTAATTACTCTATGATTAGAATTTTTTGTCAAATAAGACGAAAGTGCTACAATACAAGTTAAACTTTTAACTCCTCAAATCAAACACCCCTTAGTCGCGCCGTAAAGACTCGAGAAAGACGGCACGGCGCGGCGCGTTGGAGCGCGGGAGGACCGAGGGAGCCGAGCCGAGGAATGTGACGTCCTTTTTTGACGCGGACCAGCCGGTGTTGGGTGATGGAACGGCGCGGCGGCGGGGAGGGCGGCCGACCGACCCAAGGCGGCGTCCGTCGCCGGAACAGATCAGAGCAGCGACGGACTCGACGCTTGTTTGACGGAGTCGCTTGCGTTGCATGCATCCAACTTTCCATGCATGCATGATGCATTGGTGGCCTGGTGATGTACAGTACTGGACACTGGTGTGTCCGTCGAGGGGCGTGGTCGCCGAGTAGCTAGCCCACCACCGCTGCTGGGCGGGCGGCCGGTCTGCCCCAGGTTTTTTTTTACCGATCGGTTTCCGGTAACCGCCGGGGTCCGGTAGCGGTAAACCGGCCCGGTTTACCGGTAACCGGTCGAATTCAAATTCAAATTCAAACGCTCCTTCAGTTCGGTTCGGGTCCGGTTTACCGGCCGGTTTGGAGCGGTAACCGGCCGGTTTGACCGGTTTACCGCTCGGTTTGAGTTTAGAATTTTCTTTTTTATTTTTTTTCAAACTTCTATACGTATAAATAAATACTAAACGAACTCGAATTTGAAAAATTTTTACACCATTGGCTTCTATAAATCATGAACTATTTTTAGGAATTTTTTCAGCATTTTTTGTTTTTTTTTTCAAATTTTAAATTTGAATTTGGGGGGCCTTAATGGGTCGGGACCGGGATTTTTTTTTCAAACTTCTATACGTATAAATAAATACTAAACGAACTCGAATTTGAAAAATTTTTACACCATTGGCTTCTATAAATCATGAACTATTTTTAGGAATTTTTTCAGTATTTTTTTTCAAATTTTAAATTTGAATTTGGGAAATACCTAACCGGACCGGACCGGAACCGGTCCGGTCCGGTTAGGGCGGTAACCGTGGTTTACCACGGTAAACCGAGCGGTATTTTTAACCCTGGTCTGCCCTGTGTGGTCCGACCGAGCCGCCGCCAAGCTGAGGAAAAGCAGCAGCAGCAGCACTTGCGGAGTAGTGGTGCGGCTGGTTACAATCTCGATATTTTCTCCATCTTTTCTTGCCGAAAAACTGTAGAGAAATAGGTACGGGTAGGCACACTGTCGACCCGCGCAACGGAACGATCTGCGAAGCACAGTGGAGGAGGCCCGGAGAGGAGCACCGAAACGGGCCCCGGGTCATCGGTACACTGTACACAAAAGGGAAAGAGGATCGGTCGATCAGCCCCGTACGTACCCCTCGATTGACTGGGGTCTTTTGATGCTAGGCCACTTTTGGATTGCAAATATTTTGAACATGATAAATAGTACCATTTTCGTTTTATTTGGTAAATATTGTCCAATCGTGGACCAACTAGGCTCAAAAGATTCATCTCGTGATTTCTAATTAAACTATGTAATTAGTTATTTTTTTACCCATATTTACTACTTCATGCATGAGTCCAAGATTGATGTGATGAAAAGAGAGTGAAAAAATTCTAATTTTTGGGGAGCATAGTATACTGCTAGCTGGAATTACGAGTGTAGTGGGGAGGGAATCGGGCCACCAACGTTTTGCGCACACTTTGGCGTGGTGTGGTGTGACCGTGTGTGTGACTGTGAGTGAGTCCGGCACTGAGGCTATCCGCACTTATGGTCCTCTATATTTATCCTCTATACGTCCTAGTCAGTAAGATTCTTTCCTCTATACTCAATTCTCTCGCATCCATCCATCCTCTATATCATCCTCTATCCACTCTATTTACTGTGAGACCCACTTGTCACTTTATCTAAATATATCCACGAGTGATCTAGTTTTGAAGGATTTATTGAGACGAATTTAATGGTGCAATCGAAATTTAATTTAGATTTTTGGTTTGTGAGTTATAGCATTTTTTCCTTGGTTTAGCTAGTAGGGCCCGCCACTGTGCACTATAGAGCAAACACTGTACTACTCTAAATATAGAGTAAGAAAAAGGATAGAGTATCGTTTTAGAGTATCCAATGCAGCAGTTTTTACTCTATATTCATACTCTAAAGCTTTAGAGTATCATTTAGAGTATGCCACTGCGGACAGTCTGACCATTCTTTCTTTTCTCTCTCTCCTGAATAATATCGACCTTTCTTTCATGCATGCACTGAAGCACGCACGGCAAGCATGGCCTGCCCCTGTCCATGAAAAGCGCCAAGCCGTCAGCAAAGGCAAAGGGAGGAGAGGGAGCTCTCGTTTTTTCATCTCACCGCGCGCCATGCTTCTTGTTCCCAGAGTTTCGGTCCAAACCATCATCAACCTTTGGTTGAACCCAAGAAACAATCAAAACGAAGCTTTTTCTTTTTGGCTGGACTGGTTCATTTTTTTTACCACCACCTCGTACTTTCACATGGTGTGCAAACTTTAAGGCAAGCGGTAACTGGAGTGCCTATATGATATGAGTATCAGCCTGTTTAACTTATTTCTTGGCACAGATTATTTGGAAAATTTGATCTCGTTTGTCGGCTCGCGTATCTGGCCATTTGGGTATTGGAAAAGGTTTGGTCTCGTATTCAACTGTTACTCAAAATTAGACTTCTCTAATTTTTATTCAGTTTTTTTCTAAAAAAATACTCATGGACAAGCACGTACCCACACCTGTGCGTTAAAATCTTTAAAAAGGATATGGTCTATGATGTTAAAAAATTTAATCAATATTACATTTTGCTTCTATTCATCACAAATATCAATAATTAATACAATGGTAAGTTCATAACTCTCATACATTGGATATCGTTGAGGAAGGAGGGCACTCTAATTGGGCTTCCATCGCACACAACACCCCGATACTTTCGCTCCTTCAATGTAATTTACAACCCATGGCTACAATCATCTACAATGGAACAATGCACTATGAATTCAAAGAATACAACAACGCTCTATGAAATTAAGAAAACCAAACTACTCCCATCCAACTTGGTCGTTCTACATGCAAAAATGGATCTTAAAAGTGTCAAACGCCATCCAGGTTTTTTCGTGTTAGAATGCTCAATTAAGTTCTTACAATGGTGGAGAGAGAAAGAGAGATGGTGGGAGAGTGCTAAGTTAGTGATCTAGGGTTTGATCCCCTTTATCGAAAGCCCCCTTTATTGGTTCAAAGAAATTGAAGAACGCTAGATTTAGTGGTAATGCCAATGAATTATAGCTCTTGTTTTCTATTTTTTTCTCATGAAGAACGCAGAAAATTACCACTAAATCTAGTAGAGAACACTGAGTTTTTTTTTGCGAGGAGAGAACACAGAGCATTAATGCTTACAAAATCAAGAACTAGGATTATAGAGTTGAATCGGACTTGATCGATATTCAATGTTTGTCTCGTAGCTAGTAGTTGAATTAATATTTTGTATGAAAAGTTTGTCATGTATTATGGATTCTTTATATCATAAATTTCACATTTCCATTAATTATTCTTTTCGCCACTCCAACGTTTGAAAGCCCGGCATAATTGTTCTAAGGTCCATCAGTGCATCACCGGAGCACCAGCCGTTGCTGTCGCTGTCGCTGTGTTGCTAGAACCGAATTGTTGATTGAACCTTTTCCATTTCCAAGAAAAAAATAGTCCCAATTTTAACCTGATATTTGTCCAAAAACAGTAGATCATGTCGAGCACTACCAGCAGTACTCAACAACTAGTTTGATCTGCGGATTCTCCTAGATCCGTTTGCAAAAAGCGGATTTGATCCTTTCCCAAGCAAGTGCTGTTTAATCAGGCTCAAAAAAAAAAGTGTTGTTTAATCGCATCAGATCACAAAAGCCCAGGCCTTTCCGGTGCATCAATGGCGGCCATGATCCTTTGCAATGCAAGACTGGCCCATCAAGTACCACCGCCACTGTACAGATTGGGTACGACTGCATGCATGCACGCACGCAAGCAAGCAAAGCTTGAATGCCATGGCAGGAGAATTTATGATTATTCTCGCAAGGTCCAGATCGCCCTCATCATTGCAATAGGAGGGTTATGCTGGCCATGATTACCGGCGCAGACCACACACATAGGGTTTTACTGTACAAGCTGACATGTGGGGCCTATTACTGACCGATGAATACTTTCATACGTACGCAACAGTGGATGTGTGTTTGACCACTTGGACAGAGGACGGTCCGATCATTGCTCTACCTGCCAATGCGTCCGCCACGTTTTGGACAATTGGACTGCGCCTGGTGAAGGGAGATGAGATTGGTCTGGTCAGCATTAGATCTCGGACCATGTATACATCTCTCAAACCGTGTACGTACTCCTATCACGTTATGTATTGTGTACTAGGAAAAATATTTTCAAAGACGGGCATTTTTATTTTTCACAAAGGGTGGCATTATGCATTGTACTAGGAGAGAAGCATTTTTAAAGGTGGGCATGTTTAATTTTTAAAGGTGAACATGATCTATGGTCTTCTACTCGAATGATTTTATCATTACTGAAACTAATTGTAATGAACATGTGGAACAATGGTCGGGCTTCCTGAATTTCGTAGATCAGATCTTGAACAAATTTTTAGAGGGACTTTGAATTGTTTCATTTGAACTTTCATTCATTCTTGGCATTCATATGGACTTCATTTAATAGCATACCAAAATATGTGTTATCAAATGTGGGTTGGAGCATATATCAAATGTGTAACAATGTTCCTCCGTAACTCCATTCCCTGATCTCTAGCTCATTCAAATGTGCTCCAAGCCAGTCGGGAAAAAAAAGGAAAAGAATGTGCACCCACCATTTCATCTGGTGGCACTGTGCTGGAGAGAATCCGACCATTGGCCATGGTACTCATGATCATTGGATGATCCATCCGGTATTCTTATGTATAACATAGCACCGTATAATCCGGTAGCATTGTTCTCCGGTGTCTTTAGACTTGCCATCCGTACTGATGTTCACCAGATCATCCGCCGGGTGGTTCTTTTCTTCAATCTTCGCCATATCATCTAGTATAGACTCTGTTTCTCTACCCAACCTTACTAGGGGTGAAAATGGTACGGATATTGTCCGACTGTATTCGAGACCGAATCCGTTTAGAGAAGTTTAAATCTGTCCATATCCGAATCCGGATATTCAACATCCGATACCGTATCCGTATCCGAATACTGAAATCGCATATTTATGATGTCGATATCTAATCGTATCCTATCCGGCATGGTTGACACTATCGGTATTCGAATCTGAATCTGGACAGAAATATAAAAACAAATATAATATTAGTCATATCCGTCTGTATCCGATCCGCTCTCATCCCTACTTACTAATCATCACCAAATGATGTGTTGCCTTCTGATCAACCGATCTGGTGTATGGTTTGGCATGTGTTTTGACTCAGTTGTACTTAGATCATGACCAAAAACTTAGAACTTGCATCCCTAGGTCCTATATAAACATGTCTTTTTTTGCGAGGACTATATAAACATGTCTAATGGATCTCACATGTTAGTTCTAGTGATTAGACTGTCATCAAAACTACAAAAATCAGACAATGAATATGGCAAGTGCCTATATTAGTTATGACTACGAAATCTAAAATCATTATTCCCTCTGTTCCAAATTATAAGTCGCTTTGACTTTTTTTAGTACATCTATTTTGCTATGTATCTAGATAAATAATATGTCTATATACATAATAAAATAGATAAAAAAAGTTAAATCGACTTATAATTTAGAACGGAGGGAGCAGTACGGTTTGTTTCTCGCCCTGAAAATTTCCCAAGTTTTTCTCTACTTATAAAACCTAGGTGTGCACTTTCCTTGCAACTTTTCCTAAGATTTTAATTTTAATCCGTAGTAATACTGTTGGATTAATTCTTCAATGCGATTTGGTGTTAGGGGCCCATTTTGTTGTGAATTTGGTTTACGCGTGCAAACGTTTCCCATTGCAGCAGATTTTGTTTAGGCACGCGCTTGCTGTTGTGTGTGTAGATAAATCCAGACATGCGAACGCAAACTTGCAAACCATGCAGCCCCTGTTTCTCGTTGTGGCCTGTGACCGTGAGTCTGTCAGGGCCATCAACTGCCTTCGTGAACTCGAAATGCAGTGATGGAGAGCAGGAACAGGTGGATGAGTTTAACCTCCCGGACCCCCCGAGCGCTCCTGTGGGGCGACTCGGGGGGCGAACGCCGCCGCGCCCTAGGCCCCCGCCACCCTGCCCTCCCCTCCGGCCGCCGTCGCCGCCCTCCGGCGTGCGGCGGCGGCGGCCCACGCCGGCCCGAAAAAAAGCGTCTGGTGTGTTCTTCCTCCCCCCAACCCCTCAACCCCTCTCTCTCTCTCTCTCTCCCACCCCTCCACCTACATGGCCGTCCATGGAGCTTCTCCGGTGGCCTCGCCGGCCGGCGGCCCGGATCTGGCCTCCTCGGGGCTTGGATCCGGCCTTCCCTGCGCTGGATCCGCGGCGCCGCGGGATGGGCGGGCGGGATCCGGGTGATGCTCGTCGTCCTGGCCGCGCCCTGTTCATTGCGCTGGATCCACTCAGCTCCCTCGACGCCGACTCGCGGATGGCCTCGCGGGCCCGGGTCTGCGGGCAGCTCCGGCGCTTCTCCATGCGGGTGACCGACTGCAGAGGCGGGCCCGGCACCGACGCCGCGCCGCACATCCAGGTGGTCGACACCAACTGCTCCTTCCGCCCATGGGAGGACACGGGCGAGGATATGGCGCCCCCGTCGTCGTTCGTGCCATGCGGTCGGGGATGGGGGCGGCGTTGCGGGGGGCTTGTTCCCCGGCCGCCTGCAGCCGTTCCCTGGCCCTCTTCGGAAGCTAGGGCGGCCTGGCCGGCTCTCTTCGGTAGCTGGGGTGGCCTGGCCGGCCTTGTCTCTGGTGGCTAATGGCCTGTGGCGCCGGCGGCCAGCGGGCTGCTTGCCAGTGCGGTGGTCAAGGGTACTGCAGTGGCTAGCGTCCATGGATGAAAGAAGCTGGGTGAAAACTCTGTCCGGTTCTTCTGGGCCGGCGGCGATGGCTTTGCTTGCGTCATATACCTCCATGGAGGCGTCGTCGAAGCTTCTTCATTTGGAGCAGGCTGGGGACGAAAATCCTACTCGGTGCTCATACCAGCGTGTTGGCGTCTGCGGATGTCAAGATCCTTCTTGAAGGCATCGCTGGAGCACTACTGTGGTCGCCCTCTACCCCCGCCGGTGCATCGGCTCGTGGCCCCGCCTTGCCGCTGGCTGCGGTGAAGCTTCTCTTTGTGCCTGCCTGCGCCGATGTGTGTTCCTTTGCAATGGTTTGTCCTGCAGCTTCTGACCTCGCCGGCGCCACTAGCGGATGCTTTGCCGCTATCGTTCTCTCCTTTGGCGGATGCTTGGCCGCCGTGGTCGTTGGCCGCGCCCCATGGTAGATGCTTTGCTGCTGAGGGTGCGACGGCCACCCCCCTTCGGATGCCTTGCCGTTGGGGACGTTTCTCCCGACAGATGCTTGGCCGTCTGTGGAAGCTTGCTCTTTGACCCCCTCTCTGGTAGATGCTTTGCTACCGAGAGCGAGTTGGTTCATTCCTTGGCGGATGCTTTGCCGCCCTGGTCGCTTGGTTCGTTGGCCGATGCTTTGCCGCCATGGTCGCTCGGTTCGTTGGCGGATGCTTTTGCCGCCATTGCTCTTTCTTTGGGTGGATGCTTCGCCATCACGGCTTGGTCTTTTGCGCAGGAAACCATTGCATTCTTTTTATGCAGGCACAGTGGTAGGTCTAGGGTGTTGAGGGCGGTCGCTCTCTCTTTGTATCTTTTATTGTTCCTATGTTATCCCAGATTACTCACTACTATTTTGGTGGTTTGTAATCTGCCCTACGAGGGTTCTCTCATAGCTGACTTGTAATTCACTCTTCTTAATGAAAAACGAGCTATATTCCCCGATCGCAAAAAAAAATGCAGTGATGGCCACTGCCATTATAAATCATCAGTCTACACATGAGTACCTACGGCGACATGGCCGCATGGACCAAAGGAGAGGAGGCCCTCGGCCCTCCTTCACTTGTCACCACTGCATGCCTCATGTCATCATCCCCATAAAGCAGATGCTTTGTGCCTTTTCATCGATCAAACGAGCTGCTGCAGGTCTCATGGAGTCATGGCCACTTGCCACTGTTTCCTGCCTGATGGTTGAAAGATGGAGAGAACCCATTTTTATATGACTGTCTCTGTGGCCTGATGTCACCATTGCTGAAAGCAAGGACTGCCACAATTGCATACTCCTACAGTACATACTATGTTTGGAACATGGAAGTTTCAATTGATTATTTTTGGGATTTGTGATAATGTACTGTTTGATGCAGAATTCCTGTATAAAAATTCACAAGCAAGTTCCTACGTTCTATCATAATAAGCTATCAATACAATAGGGCCTCAGTGTGAGCGACTAATTAGTGTCATCATCTGTCATGTGCATATTCAGTGGCTGCTCCTAAGTCCTTAACGATTTTCACGGTATGAACCATCCAGTAATCCAGTTGCATCCAAGATGCGGCTTTTACTGGGCCATCACCGCCACTATGGCCGCTAATGGGGAACATGTCTCGGTTGCCTGCGCAGTGCGGTCCTTTTCGTCCACGCCATCATCGGTTCAATTCGTCAGTGCGCTGCTGTCGTTGCTGCTGCTGTGTTTGTGTGTGTCGTGCGCAATTGCGATACGTGCTGATCCACTTCTGAAAATTCATCCAGAGGACAGATAAAATCTTGCGGGGGCCTCAGAGTGGATTGATTTGGTCACGATTGATTGAGTGGCGTCCAGTGGGCGATGGCCATCATGCACGCAATCATGCAGGTAACGGCCGCTGACGTGAATGTGATGCGACGTTCATGGCTGATGCCTGATGGCCAGATGTTTCCTTCTGTCATTAGCTGTGGTAGCTGGTAGTGGCGTTAGCGGTCTATATGTTGGTGGGCATGGAATCCTAAGTGAATGTTGGAAATTGTGGGGTACTCCATTGTAATATAAAGGATTTTCCGATGTGTGGGAGGAAAATCGGATTCACTCATAATAGAGGGTTGTAAGAAGGATTTTAATCCCTGTCTGAGTGAGCAAGTTGTACACATCGGCACGTTTAACATGGCATCACGTAGGTCAAAATTGCTGTCAAAACCGCTCAACCTACTGGTTTCAAAAGTTGGAGGAGTCCAACCATCCAGTTCTCGATTGAGAGAGGAGAACTGATTATAGTTTAGTTGGTTGAGGTTTTTTTATGGTAGAACCTATCACCCAGCGTGTCCTCAACTTGATGTGGGTGCTCGTTTTTTTATTCATTCCATAATTTAACCAGCGTTGTTCTTTCAGTGGTAGGACACTTGCCCATCGACAACGATGCGTATTGATGACTTCGTCAATCTCTCAACATTTGTCGAAAGTGCTCATATTAGAGGTGTTCAATGCGTAAGGTGCGTACGTGTAGGGCTGGATAACAAGCCAGCTCAACTCTGCTCGTCTCGTTTACGAGCTCGAGTTGGCTCGTTTAGCTTGCGAGCCAGGTATAAAATAAAATACAAGAATAACATAACCGTGAGCCTTAAATCAAACAAAAATTAATATGTGCTAACATATATAGAGGTATAACATATACTATAGTATTGCACCACATATCCATGGTCTATACTCCATACAATACATGATCTATCCATAATTCCATTATTGATTATCCATACATCCATTAAAAACAAAGTGACTGAGTCATAATAATCTCAAGTTTACAGGTTCTAGGCCAGTGCAAGACATGAAGTTATATGAAAAAAAAATACAAGTTCAAGGCCAATATATTTGGCTCGTTAACTATACGAGCTAAAATATTGAAGCTCGTTAAAAAATATAAACGAGTCAAGCCACTGTCAAGCCATATGCATTGATCGATGCAGAAGCTAGGTTTTTAATATATTCCCCTTTCTAAAAAAAAAAGGCACTGTCAAGCCGAGTCGAACGAGCTACCAGCTGCGAGCTTTTGGTTCAGTCCTATGTGCGTGCATACATAGCTATGAATTTGCGTGCAGTGTCGACATCTGATTAGCCCCAAAAAAAAAAACTGAGCAAAGTCGGAGGAGGTGAAAGGGATCCTTTTGTTTTTTCTACTTGTCATGGGGTCATGGGCTTGCTCGCTGATGGTTTACGGTCTTACGGGCCGCCGAAAGCAGCAACCCTGTAAACGTCAACTGGGCTAACAATGTTATACGAGTCACCGAGCAACTTGCTCAGCCCAGTCTGAACGGGAGAATCCCGCACGTTTCTGCAGGGTTTTTTTTTTTCCCCGAGACGTTTCAGCGGAATTTATACTGATTCTTGCCAGACTATCGTGAATTCTTTCCTATCCAAACAGACCACGGCAACATATATATACGAGCCATCACTCTAAGACCTTGTTTAGTTTGCAAATTTTTTTTAACCTGATGAATAGTACCACGTTCGTCTTATTTGATAAATATTGTCTAATCGTACTAGGCTCAAAAGATTCATCTCGTAATTTCCAACTAAATTGTATAATTAGTTATTTTTTTATCTACATTTAATACTCCATGCAAGCGGCTAAAAATTGATGTGATGGAGAGAGAGTGAAAAAATTCTAACTTTTGGGTGCATCTAAACAAGGCCTGAGTTCCGTCGAGGTTCGTTGAGTGTTTGATTAGTTCAGCATTCGTTTCTTGTTTCGTCCTGATGATGATTGAGAAGTAGCAACACCTGGATGTAGTCCTGGGCAAATTTAACCGAGAACCGAACCGAAAGAACCGGAACCGAAACTGAAACCGAAAGAACAAGAACTGAAAAATTCGATTCCTTATTCGGTTTCTGATATTGAGGAACTGAAATAACCAAGAAAATTTGGTTCCTGCTCTCGGTTAACCGAATTAACCGAAGCACCAAATTACATGAATTATACTTCGCTTACTTGTATTTTGTAAGATTATGTTTAGTTTTTTTTTTGTAGAGAAGATTATGTTTAGTTTATGTGTAGTGTTTTATATTTGAACTGCTATATATTTGTGTCACTATATTACTATTGTTTTCTTATACATTATTATTATTATCAAAAATGAATATAGTGTTGCATAAATTTGTCTTAGAACACGCATATTTATTGTTGTCTTGAGGTCTTCTAAAAAAATTCGGTTAGTTCGATTAGAACCGGAACCGAACCGAAATAACCGAGAATCAAAATGCTCGGTTCCTGAAATTTTTTTGGAACCGATCGGTTCCCATTTTCTAGGAACCGAAATTCATCAATAACCAAGGAAACCGAACCGAGAACCGAACGCCCACCCTGACATGGATGAACCCTTGCATGAGGCAACTGGCATGACTAAATCACTCAACATGACGGTGAAAATCAGTGGGACTTTTGTTATAGGCCTTGGATGCATATGTATTCACCTCAATCCATATGTGTTAGAGTGGATTATGGTGTAACTTAGTTTTATTTCGACTCCAATCCATTTTAACACATGTGGGTAGGATTTTCAATTTCACTTTTTGAAATATTTCGCCGCCACCAAAATTACTAAATTTCATGCGAAATTTCGCTGAAATTTTTTTAGAGACTTCAACATACATTCTGTTTTTTAAATCTTTTAGATCTAAACAAAATAGTAGCATGATTTACAACTATGCATGTACTAAGTAGAAGAATATCCAACATAAACAATAGAAAATATAAGTCTACAGTTGTATAGCACAATAATTAGTGTAATATGAAAGTTTGGATTTTTTTGACCGCCACACAAATTCCTAGAATTCACGAAATTTCGCCGAAATTTAACCCTGCATGTGGGTTGAGTACATTCAAACAATCCCTTAATCTACTTATGTTGAAATGAATTAAAGTAAAATTTAGTTATTTTTCTACTCAAATACACCCTAATACATGTGAATTGAGGTGCATGTAACCGTGATTGAATCAGGTGCAAAAGCAAGTTCAGTCAGGTGTCGCCACGATTAGCTAGAGCCTGATAGTGATAATCCCCTGGTTTCCCGTCGTTATTTTTCTCAATGAAGATCGCAGTACCAACAACAAAGCATCCAACCAGAAGCAAAAGCATACCCTGGTCCGTTGTCTCGCCCAGCACTCTGGATATACATTTTGGGCCAGACAATCCATGTATCTTGAAGCGGAAAAAACTGCTCGGCTACTGCAGTTACAAACATGTCTATCTTAGAAAATTCAACTACTTAGCAGAAAAAATAGCAGCTTTCCAAGTTACTAACTATCCAAAGCGAACAACGGAAAATATTCAAGGGCATTAAGAGCCTTTTACCACGACCACCCACCAATTTTATGGAGACCCACGAAATGCCGACTAGTCATTCAAGGCTTACAAAGTCAACATGTCCCAGAAACTGATAAATAATACTCTTAACTGCTGATACAATTAGCCGCAGCATATTTTACAACTCTGGATCACTCAACAACAGCCATCTCAGCGAAATTATGAGATAGCACATGCTAAACCTATTTCCCAAGCTAAGCTATGGAAAAGGTCAAAACTTATAGTGGGGCTGCTAGAACCCCCATGTCAATCGGCCAAGCTATCAAGGAAGCCCTGTAGCTCCCTCAGGCCCTCTGCAGATATGCTTCTCTGTACACGAGGCCTAGGAGTTGTTAGAACAGGAGGCGGCCTAGAGTTGAAGCAGATGACAACCACAGAAAGGTTATCACCACTCTTCCTCTTGATGGCCTCATCAACTAGTTCTTTACAGCAAGTGGCCGGGTCATTGTGCTCTTGGAGCTTACGGCGGGCAAAATCTACCGCATTTTGGCTGCGGAATACATCCCAGATCCCATCACAACCCATGATCAGGAACTCGTCCTCTTCAGTCAGATCTGTTGTCATTACCTCAGGCTCGGCACTGAGAGGGCCAAGACCATCACATGCCTTCATGCCTTCCATATGCCAATCCCCGATTGCTCGCGCGACATTAAGCTGCCCGTTCAGGTACTCATCATCGACATATCCACCCAATGCCTCAATACGCATCTTCTCCCTGTTGCAAGATGGTTTGTGATCCCTGGACATCTCGATTGCCTTTCCACGACGACAAAGTACTGCTCGACAATCACCAGCATTTGCGACCAGAAGTGACCTGTTGAGCACCCAGAGACAGAAATATGCCAGCAACTGAGGATGAAGTGAAAAGCATGTGCAAAATTTAACAGATCAGAACTCACAAATTTAATTATTCACAAAACTAGCTATCTTCAGGACATTCCTTAAACGAGAACACATGAATATTGTTGAGAAAAAACACATGCATGCACCATAAAAATTTGCAAATACGCAGTCACCAAAGGGCAGGGGATGCAGATCCTTGTAGGCAGTGGCGGAGCCAGCCGAAAATTTTAGCTGGGGCATACTAAATGAACAAATCGTATATACCAGCGCAGTATCATCAAGTCTAGCAACAGGCCTAGTATCCCACACAATATACTAAGTTCAAACTCTCCGTTAATGGCAGACCAACTATTTACAGCACTGAGTTCCATGCAAATTGCTAATGACGCATTTAGCGAGAGAATTTTAAGCCCAACCAGTAATGTTTGAGAAAATTTCATACCTATTATGTTTGCTTAAGGCCAATGGGAACAAATTGAGCAAAACTTCTTGTACAGAGAGCAATAAAGAAGTAATTCCCTAACTTGTTATATTTCCCAGTTGGCCAGCTCTCCAATAGCCTTGCTTCCCATGGAGGACGATAGCGCCGAGCGTTACGAGCCAATGGACGATTGTGCTGCTGCGTCTCTTCCAGCATTGTTAGGTTGGCCTCTTTTCGTTCCGGGCCTGCTAGCCAGTTAGGCTATGGACCCAATGAGTCATACCCCTTCAGCAGACAGTAGTAGTAGTTTCTTGCCTGATCGTTTAGACGCTAAGTTCGACCGCCGCCGAGTCACTGAGCTTTGCAGTAGCAGCGGTCATGGAGATGAGGGAAAACTGAATGGGGTAATGAGGTTGGCCGGCCAGTAGCTGGGGCGGCAGCCCCATGTTGCCCAGGGTGGCTCCGCCCCTGATTGTAGGGAAAAAGTGAAGGCACATGTAGCTCATTTGCAATTAAGCGCACGAGTGCAAAGTGTTAGAACAGATTTGGCCAGGTGGGACAAAAGGGTACATGATGCCATAAACAGCAAATAGTAAAGGCTCAAATGATAAACTTCAGATAGCAGTTACCATGTGTCATATACTCATATGATGTGATGTCAGAATTAATTTTGGCAGATTGGATTAAAAAAAAAACAGCTCCCATCGTCCATATGTAGTGAGAAACTTCAAATAGCAGTGATCACAGTTGCAGAAGTTAATGAGAGCATTACCTCCCAACCACAAGTGCTGCAAGAGCAGTTGTACCAGAAGCAAGAGAGCAGTTCAGAGAACAAGCATCTGCAAAAGCAGCATCGACCTGCAAGAATGCAGTGGATACTGCTTTCACTATCTCCCTAGGAAAACCCTCATCCTCCACAATAAACCTTGGTAAATTGCTGCACACAAAATCAGCTGCATGCTTTCCACCATGCCCATCAAAAACCTGAATAAAAAATGGAAATAATGTTAAACATGCAGGAAATGCTAGCCAGGTGGACCAAATTATTTTCCAAATAGGATGCCTATACTGTTTCTCTAGCCAAATGGCTAAAACCAGCTAAGATATATAGCAGTATTGACAAAGGAGATTGGACACTGCCACAATTCATTAGGAACATACCCCATAAAAGGCACTGGGGCCTTCATCAGAACTTTCAAATCCGAAGTCCTGCATGAAATTATCAGAGCAGATAAAGACATCCTCCATTGTGTGCCTTGAGCCAATATCAGCCCACCCACCAGATCGTACAACTGGAATAAATTCAGTGTCTATGCTTTCAAAAGCTCTCTCATTTTCAGGCTTCGTATTGTTTGCAGGACTCCTCACCTTCAAAACCAGTGTCACTATCAAACATACAAGAAAAGGATACACACTTTCAAACTGAGGTAAAAGGCCTTGTTTTATTTCCGTTTTTTCACTATAATTAAAAGGTAAAAGACGAACATGTCAGATATATACCACCTTTTTTGATTCGCTAGGTGCATATACCGTGCACCGTGCCACCAGCACACGAGTTACAAACTCGTGCTCTGAGTGTGCCTTCATTCGGCACATATATCACCTTATTAATCATACTATATCAAGTAAATCCTCACATTGATACTCATGATCCCAAAATTTCTAAGCATAAACCAGGTACCTAGTAGATCTATGAGATCAGAACCAAAACCCCTCAGCTTCTGCTTCCTAAATTTGCTTGATAGTCTTGCCAAAGAAAGAAAGAAATCATTTCATGGTAAAGTATAAAATTAGTTTAAGGGGTTTTCCAACTGTGGAGAACTGGAGAAATTTATTGGATCAATCAATCAATATATAAAGTAGAGTAGCAGACAAAAGACAGAACTTTGAATAATGTTCTGAGGGGGCCATGAGGCCAGAACAGGGCGTGGGGGTATCAAACTTTTCATGACACATAAGTACTGGATTAACAGTTCAATTATGCCCTTTTGCCATGTACTCGAACCACCCAACCTTTTCACCACAGGGCATGATAAAACAACAACCTTTACCAGAACAAAATCCCCAGGTCAAGACAAGTCACATCATCATGTATTCATGTCCATTCCAGTGTCTGCAATAAATTATACACGATGAAATTACTAGGGAAGCATCGTACCAAGGCAGTATCTACTTCCCACAAACATTCTGGAATGTCCCCTGCCTCCGTACTTGATCCATTCGATACTAAAACCTATCATTCCATATAATCCAAAGCAGTCTTTTCAAAACACCACCGGATCACAAGCAATTATAATTGCTTTCCAGACTCCCAATCGCGTGCATCCACATAAACCGCCTGGTTCCAAGCATCTTGCCCCTCTACTAGTCAGTACCAGTACTCTAGTACACCAAGGATGTACAGGAGCTTCAGAGCCCTCTTTTCCCGCCCCCTCTTCTCTCACCTCCCAGATCCAGGACAACACGTCCCATCCCATCACACCAGTGCAAACCCTACCGCCTTGGCACAAACGGCTCGCGCCTCGCGCCTCGCAGCTGAGGCGGCAGCAGCCACACCAAACAACACAGGTTAAGCATTCGAATCAAGCCGACCACCACACAAAAGCTCCCATCTTTCGCGCAGATCACGCAAGCTATCTTGCTAGCCGGCGGAAGAAGCGGGATTCAGGAGAGCCGACTTACAAAAGAGGAGTGCCGCGCGAGCGCCGGCTTCCTCGCCGCCGCCGGGATCGGGGGCCTCCCCCCGCCGCCGCCGCCCCGAGGAAGTTGCTCTTCCATCACCGACCAAATCGGCTAGGGTTAGGGTTCGGATATGGTCCTGGGAGCTGCCTGCCGGTAGTAGCCTCCGTACTGTGGAGTGTGAACAGTAGTAGTAGCAGCAGAAAAAGCAGGAGAGGCCACGAAAAGGCGAGGGGAAAACGAGGGGCACCACAGGGGCGTTTCGGTAATTTCGTGGGAGATTAAGCTAAGCATGGCGAGTAACAGCGGCGCTTAGCCGCTGGTCTCTGTGAGATGCGAGATCCGGTTTCCGGGGCTCGCGCTGCCATTGGTGGGGCGGCGCGGTCGCGGGGGCGCAGGCGCGCGGCTGTGGATAAGGGGGCATGTGCCGAAACGTGTACGTGTCGAGCGGACGGGGTGCTGGAGCCTGGCGGAGAGGTCGGGGCCTGCATGGCTATGACACAAGCACGGCGACGGGACTAGAGGCGGCGGCGAAGCCTTCCCGTGGCAGTCCGGTCTGGCGGCAGAACCACGACTGGAAAGTGGAAAGGGCAGTCGGTCGTCTTGCGCCTTGCCCGTGTCGTTCCCTCACGCGTCCCCCGCTTGGTCAGCGTGATGCACGCCTATGCTCCAGGATGGACTCCACCATCAGCCGCGTCGCCCCGCTCACGCCGCGCGGCCTCGCCCGCGTCGCGTGCCCGCTCGGACTTGCGCCTCCAGTCACGACCGCGTTTCATCCGTTGCCTTGCCGACGTCCATGCCGTCAACGAGCTCTACACCGATGATCTCTGCACTACTCTACGACATCGAGCTTTGCTTAGCGTCAGGCTTCACGTTGACCGGAAACCGCGTGAGCCTCCATTCGTCCGAGCAGCAAACAGATGCTATGCTGAAAACGCGTGTTGCAATAGTATGTTTTAAGTGTTTCAGATGTTTCAGAGGTATGTTGCAAGTATTGTATTTCGATGTTGTAAAAGTAGATTGAAATGTTGCACATGTTATAATGGCTATACACGTATGTTTCAAGTGTATGTTCTAAATATTTCATCTGCGGACGAATGTTGTAAATGTTTTATCTGGATGTTGCATATACATGCATGTTGCAAGCATATGTTTCAAATGTTTTTAGATGTTTTATACGTATGTTTGCGAGTGTTTCATCTGGACGTTACATATGTTTGCAATGGTTTTCAAATATTTTTCAAGCACTTTCGCAAGTGTTTTACACGCTTGTTTTAAGTGTTTCATTTGTCTTCTTTTATATGTTGTAATTGTTGCATCTGAATGTTTCAAAAGTAAATCGAGTGTTGCACATAGGATGTGCGTGGGAGGCAGCTGACGGCACGGACGACGTTCGGGGTGACGTGGACGACATCCGGGGCGGTGCGGGTCCACTGCTGGTGCGCTCCCTCGCAAGCCTGACGCGCTATGTGCTCGTTGCTCTCTCTGCGCGCAGCGTCCGGACGCTAGTGTCCCGGACGGACGTCCAGCGCTAGCAAGTCTGTGAGCCAACCGCTTCTACGTATGTTCGAGGTTAGCAACATGTACTGATAGAGGCGTGGAGCAATCACAATGTTATCTAAAAGCAGTTTGACTAAAATAATCATCACCAGCTATCTAAACTATTGTAAGGGGGTGTTTAGATCCAAAATATTTAGAATTTTGATACTGTAGCACTTTCGTTTGTATTTGGCAATTAGTGTCCAATCATGGACTAATTAGGCTCAAAAGATTCGTCTCATGATTTACAATCAAACTGTGTAATTAGTTATTTCTTTTACCTACATTAAGTGCTCTATGCATGCATCTAAAGATTGATGTGATGGAGAAAGTGTAAAAATTTGGAATTTTGAAGGGAACTAAACACCCCTAAGTTAATATGTAGTAAAAGATACTCATAAAATTATATACTATCTATAGAAAAAATATTTTTTTCTACTCCAGTCTTTCTCTCTCCCAGTTTTGGACACCTTATGGACTCTCACGTATATGAACTGTTTGGTCTATATACATTATGGTTGCTCTAAGAGCCTATTTAGATATAAGAGCTAATTGTTAGCTAGCTAAAAAGAGCTATAGCGCATCCAAACAAAAAAAGCTAATAGGTGGACCAATATGTTAGCCAAGTGTCAAATAGTTGTTAGCTAACTCGCTAGCCAAACATAGCTAATTGGAACTATTGTTTAGCCCCAACTAGTTACTAGCCATGTGTGTTGATTATGCCTTAAGTAAGTAAAAATAAAACCTACATGAAAAAAAATCCAAAAATTTGTGTTTTGGTGGTAGTAGCAGTAAGCACATGTTTGATATACATGACTAGTTACTAGTTTTGATTAAAAATTAGTTGTGATTGGCTATCTATTTAGCTAACAATTAGTTAAAACTTTGCTAAAAAATTAGTCTGCTTGTTTAGATGCACTAAAGCTAATTTTGGATGCAGACCGATGGTGACAATGAGGTGCAATGGGGTGTCCTGCTTGTGCTATCATTGATCGATGTACCCTCTACGGTAGCAGCAGCAACCACCACCCAATACAGGTACAGCAGCGAGGGTGAAGTTAATCTCACCAAATCCTTCCTGAGGTGCCTAGGAAGGGAAACAAAGTAGCAAAGGCCCTGTTTGCTTATCTTATAATCTATATTATTTTAGCTTGTTTTTTAGCCGAAATAGTATTTTTTCTCTCACAACAAATCAGCGAACAGTATTTTCAGTCATGGCTTTTCAGCGAAACGAATGGGCTCAAAACAAATTCCAATCGATGAGGCACTCTGTTTTAGTGGATAGGAAGGAGAGGGAGGAAGGGAAAGAGGGACGACTAGGGGAAGAGGAGAGGCAGAGGTTTGTCTCTCCTCCAAGGGATGAGACACGGTTGTTTTCATCGAGCGAAAACAAGAGGAAGAGAGGGCGTTATCAAGTAGATATTAAGGGAAGTGGGGCCAGGAATTAAGAGAAAGTTGCTATTGTTTTGCACGTGACAAGGGATATGGATGACACTAAGGAGGAGGGGCACCTATTTTTCATGGAAAACGAAGAGGAGGGGGTGTTGGGCTGTTTTGTGCTTGGTCTAGAATAAGTGAAAGGACACTACTACAGATTGACCTACCAGCAACGTCTTTATCACCGCTGGTATCATTAAAAACGATAGAGATAGCTATCACCAATGGTTTATGAACCATTGGTGATGAGAGTACCACTACCGGTTCATAAGAACGTCCGGGTCAATAACTATCACCGCCGCTTCGCCTTATCAACCGACGGTGATAGTCCATTATCACAGCCGGTTTGCACCACCAGTCGACGGTGATGCATGTGCTCCTCATCACTACCGCTTCGCCATATGAACCAGCGGTGAAGACATTTTCACCGCTAGCTCGTTGTATGATACGGCGGTGATAACCATGCTACAATATAAAAAAATTCATAACTTTTTCAAATAAAATCAGATGAAAACAAACATTATACCAAAGTTGTAGATCTCGTCGCAATTGACAACTTTGTAGTTGACCTTTTCATTTGAAACCATTTATGGTCTCAGAATTTTGTTTGAAGCACTCAAATTTTGAAATTCAATTTTTTCGAATTGTACAAACGACCCTAGATAAAAAATGACCAAAACAAAAGCTGCAGATCCCGATGAGATATACAACTTTGTAGTTGACAACTATTTCATTAGAAATCGTTTATAGTCTCAAATTTGTATCTAAATTTTAAAATTTTAAAAAGTCTAAATTTTTCAAATGACCTCGTTTGGAAAATTGACCAAAATCAAAGTTGTAGATCTCGATGAGAACAACAACTTTGTAGTTGATGAGTTTCTTATTTGAAATCATTTGAGGTCTCAAAAGTCTGGCTGAAATTTTGATGTTTTGAAATTCATATTTGGCAAACGATCTCGGATGGCAAAATAACCAAAATCAAAGTTGTAGATATCGGTTAGAACAACAAATTTGTAGTTTATGAATTTTTCATCTGAACCCATTTAGGGCCCTAAATATTTATTTTAAATCCTGAAAAGTGAATACTAGGGGAATGGATGTGCTATATAGACACAAGTGACTTAGGGATGGAGTGGTTAGATGAGCTAAGGAGAAAGGTCCCAGGTTCGAATCCCAGCACCACCACGTACCATGAAAAATAGCGTGGAGCTGGAGCAGTTTCCTGGTACCATGAAGCTGGAGCTGGTGTGGTTTTGAAAATTCAAATCACCGTCGGCTGGTAATACGAACCGACTGTGATAAGCTAGTATCACCGTCGGTTGCAAACCGCCTGTGATGATAATGTTATCACCAACGATAGCTTACTGCTGAGACCGAAAAGTATTTGTGATGGGCTTTACGAATCGATTGTGATAGGTCTGAATGTAGTAGTGGGAATTGACTTGATTCCTATCCGTCTTTTTAGTTTTGTCATATTCGGGTATATCATTAGAGCTCATAGTTGCCTCTGGTACCATGAAGCTGGAGTTGGTGTGGTTTTGAAAATTCAAATCACCACCGGCTGGTAATACAAACCGACTGTGATAAGCTAGTATCATTGTCGGTTGCAAACCGTCTGTGATGAGAATGTTATCACTAATGACAGCTTACTGCCGAGACCGAAAAGCATTTGTGATGGGCTTTACGAACCGCTTGTGATAGGTCTGAATGTAGTAGTGGGACTTGACTTGATTCCTATCCGTCTTTTTAGTTTCATCGTATTCGGGTAGTATCATTAGAGCTCATAGTTGCCTCTGGTAGCCCCGTTCTCATCCCTGCCTATGTCTAGGGAGCTTGTGCCACTCTAGAGCAAGCGAAGCTACAATTACGCTCTTGCTAAGCTTAATAAAGTTTTAGGTGAACCATAACCCTCTCCATTCTATTCTATTCTATTCTTACCCATTTTCCCGTTCTCGCACATAAGAATTAGTTTCGTGTTAGACAGTTCTCATTCCCTATGGATTCTCACTTGGAATACTGTGAAAGGAAAGCTACGTCGGTGTCATTACACTTGCAAATTAATCTATTAGGCTAAGGACCGCCAACAACCCAACACTATCATTGACCGATTTCTTGATATTATTGTTTTTTTCTCCTCTTTATTTTTCCTCCTATCGCATGATTGTGTAATTTTTGCTATGACCATATCAAGATGGCCTTCAGTTTCCTCTCATCTGCATTCCTCGATAAACCACAGTTCAAGTTTCTCACAAGTTATTTAGTTTAATGGCCCTCATAAATTTAAATTTTGGATTATCTCGTACTTTCTCTTCTAGATCAACACTTGCCATTTTTGCCTTAAAAAATCTCCACATTCACCACAATGGTGCTCATGTTTGTTGTAGCTGTTGGTATCTTGGAGCGTTCGCAGTGTGCGGTTTGATACCGGTCCTATCTTTTATGGAGCCAGGTCGATACATTGTGTCGCTGGTTCGGTGAAGAACCTGCTCCCATCGATTGAACCCGCTCCCATCCACCGTTCTCTCTCCTGCCGTTCCGGCCCCGCCCACAGGAGTACAGGACGCCGCCCTTGCTACCAGTGTGTGTAGGAGGTCAAGATGTCAACAAGCTCGCCGGGTGCGAGCTCCTTGCCGTGTGGAGCGACGGCGGTGGGGGAGGGGGCATGGAGGAACAGCGGCGGCCCCATCCGCCCCGAGCTCCTCCTCATTCATCGGATCCACACACCGATGACCTCGCATGGGTAGGAGATGGGCGCGCAGGGTGGTGTGGTGGAAGAGTGGCAACAGTGTGGAGGACCGATGTCGGCCACGAGATCCTCGCCCTCCTCGTCCGCTAGATCCTCGCAGTGGCAGGAAGAGTGGGGGCGGTGGGTGTCGGACATGGAGGAGGTGCCACGGCTAGGCTCAAAGGAGCAGAGGCGAGATCGGCGTGGTGGAGGAGAAGCGGGCCGGCTAGTTGGGCTGTGTTTTTTTAATGTCGTGGGCTCCACTTATAGGTCCAGTGTTGGTTCGATACATTGCCACATTTTTAACAAGTGCCATCAAATCAACAGATAGAACCAGGGCCAATCCTATACACTGCTGATGCCCTTAAGCAACCATGCTCAACCTTCTTATTGCACCAACATCCATTGGCGCCTCGAGCCTTCCTACAAACCATGGAACTGTTACCAATGCTAGTGAGCTGCTGATCTTCTACCTGTGTCATTCTACCACACTGCTGGTTGCCATGTTATGAGTTTGTGACCACATTTAGTTTGACCTATGATTTCTTGTAAAAGGAAAGCTGAATAATGTCCACTATGTTACTCATGAGCTTACCACTCATGCACATTGGGGAATGGATGTACCAATTGCATGTGAGATATCAAGAACTAATATGTTTTTCATGATTATAGCATAATACCTCTCATCAGAACCTTTTCCTTACCTCGGTCACCGCCATGAAAACCATAAGATTTGAGCCATGGTGTTTAGATTTAATATGTCTAGTTTGGATGTTTCCCTTTTGTCGACATTGATGGTGATGTCAAAACTCTGACCAGAACAATAGAACAGAGCAACTTGTCGCACTTAGGGCTATATGATGAGAGAACATGATGAGATGGTGAGATGTAGAGCACAGTGAGCCCATGAGAGAAAGAGCACCTTAGGAATCAGAAGTCATTTCATTACTTTTATGGGTATGGCAACACATTGGTCACATTGGTGTCTTCCTTGGATAGCTCTTATAGATTTGTGTAATAATAAGACTATTCGATTTAATCTGAACTATTAGCTCATTGTTAGATCTACATGGTGTAGCCGTGTAGGTTGTTATTCTTCATATATAACATGGTAAAATTTCTAGGTGTAGGTTCTTTTCTCTTTTCCCTGACTAATATGGTAAATTTTAAATTACTTGGTGGACTCAACATTTTAGATATGGAAATATGAGCTTTAAGATTGAGATGACTTTGGTACGAGTGGGTGGATCCTAAAAGGCCCTAGGTGGAATCTGCTCCACCTTGTGACCAGTGGCGGAGCCCGAACCAAAACATGGGGTGGGTGGGGTGGGGGTGCAATTTGCCAGTTAAACCCATAAGTGCATAAGTAGTAGAGAAATTAATCTTACTAGTTACTACTTATAATCAGGCCACAGTAAATAAAAAACAGTTGACTGTGTGGTCTATCACTCAATCAGCCACTTATAATATATATATATATATATATATATATATATATATATATATATATATATAGCCTATCGATTAGTCTAGAAGAAGAAGAAGAAGAAGAATAAGAAATCAAGCATACATGTATGGCTATAAGCATGTAGCCTGTAAGTAGAGTAGCGAAGGGCAGATGCAGAGGAGTAGAAGACTGCTATGTGGGGGGACGGAGCTGACGCTAGCTGCTGGTGGACAACCGGACGTCCAGGCCTCGCCGCCCCGCCGGTCACTCGCTAAGGCTCTGACTCGGCGACTCGCCGCTCGCGGATACAGAAGGCAGCCGAATATGACGGTCTCTGCCTGTTGACCTGTTGTGCCGGACAATTTGAGCTCGATTGAATATGGGCTCCTTCAAAAAATTCAAGGAGGCAGGGGGGCCATGGCCCTCTATGGCCCCAACATGGCTCCGCCATCTTGTGACAAAACGGACAGAGCTCTTTTTCACGCCTCGACGATGGTGACCGTGGGACGAGGAGACAAAGCGAGTTTTTGGCATTCTCCATGGCTTGATGGTCGAGCACCAATGGACATTGTGCCCAGCTTATACCCCCTGGCATGGAGAAAAAAAAATCAAAAAGTCAAAGATGACCTGTTGCATATGAATTGGACCAGAGGATTATGAAGAATAGAATCTGTACAACAAATGACCGAATTTGTGGAGCTTTGGGATCTAGTGTTTATAGTCCAGTTGGTCAATCAAGACGACACAATTCTATGAAAATGGACAAATGATGGAACACATCTGCAAGATCGGCGTACCTAGCACAATTCAACGGGTCCGTCTCCCCATTCAAATCCGAAGCCATCTGAAGGGCGCATGCTGAGGGAAAACACATTTTTTTTGATTGGCTACTAATACAAGCAAAGATCTTGACAGCAGACAGTCTCCTGAAAAAGAATTGACCCTGCAACCAACTTGCAGGCTGTGCGATCAGCAGGCTGATACAACCCTTCATCTTTGCGTCCTCTGTCCTTTTGCTTTGGAAGTATGGTTCCTAGTAAAAAACTGGATTGGTGACTCTACCAGACTACCAACGCTGAATGTGCAATCTGTGATTGAATGGTGGGAAAAAAAAACACTTCAACGGCAATCCTCAACGCAGCAGAGATCAACGGCAGCGATACTCATGTACACGGCTCGGAATATTTGGAAGGAGCGAAATAGAAAGACTTTCCAAGAAGAAGCGAGGTCACTTGTGCAAGTCCTGGGGTTAATCAAGGAAGAATTGGGGCTAATGAAGCGTGCGTGTGGGCGGCCAGAAGTTCCATAATTTTCCATAATGAAGTGGCTCATCCTTAAAATGTGTTTCCAGTGTTGGTTATTCATGTATTAAAACAATGTAAAACTTGTGTTTGCTCCCTTCTTATATGATATGGCAGAGCTCCTGCCAATTTTTCAAAAAAAAAAGGGTAAATTTTAGATCTCTTGGTGAACGTTGTGGTTCATTTTAAACTATTACATTTTCTGAGCCAAAATTTTAACACTATTACGTTAAGATGATATATAGGTTTTACTACTTTCCACTGTGAATTAGACATTTTGACTTCCTATAAATGGATCTGTCCTCCGTTTTACTTCATTGGGATGGTAAAAAAAAAGTTTGCCCAGTACTTTCTATAAACAGACAGTTCTACAAGAAAGATTTCTTGTCGAAGCAAATAGAGTCAACGATTTTTTTATTGTATGTGTAAGAAGTGTCGATTCTCAAGAAAAAAACACGCCTAGGCATGCTTCTTTTAGTGAAAGACATCCTTGCGGCAGACATTCACATTATCCAAACGCGATCCTTTGGTAATTGGTAGTGGACATCACCATCGGAACGAGACTGCGCTGGAGATTGGTCCTGCAGCAACCGCTAAAATGATGAATAAATCGGAGCTGGGCAGCTGGCGGAGCAAAACGACTGGCCGAAACGACTCCTCCTGGAGGAAGTCTGAAATGCATGTTCAGAGAAAACATGTACTAGTATCTGTGTGCTTCAACTTAAGATATATAGCCTTTTTGACAAATGAATTCTGAACAGTTTAGGAAGTTCTAGTTATTCATAGACCCTGTTTGGATCCACTTACAACTAACTATAAAAGAGTGCAATTCTACTATGTATGAATCTGGACAAGCACTTGTCGAGATTCATACATAGAATTGTACTCTTGTTCTAGTATGAGCGGCGTGGTGCCAGTGGTGGACAGTTTGTTCTAGTAGAGTCGAGTTGAGTGGACGTCGACCAGCCGCAAGTGGCGGCGTGAGTTGAGATAGTTGTTTAGCTGGGGTCGATTCGACAAGTTGGTGATGAATTGTTGTATCAAGTTGTGTAGGATGAGCGGGGCTCTCCTCAGTTGTATGGTTTTTGTCCAGTTTCCATTCAAAGAACTGGACGGGGCACTTGCCTTCTTTTTCTTTTCTTCGTCTAATAGAAATCGCGGCAAACTTTTGCCGTCCTTTCGAAAAAAAAAATTGTACTCTTGTTGGGACAGAGGTAGTATGTGGTAGCCAAGACATTAGCTGACGATCCAAACAAGTATGGATTCAAACAGACCCATTGGAAGAAACATTTAGACGACATGGTAGGGCTAAATCGAGTGCAAGTTATGTGAACTGCAAGATCAGTTCCTGGATGAGGAAGTGAACAGCAGATTTAGGCAGCTGGGCCTTTCAACGTTCCACTTCGGCTGCAATCTCTGCGCCATTTTCAGGAGTGGATAAATAAATTGACTGCCGCAATCCAAGCACACAGCTTCCCAGTTCCCACTATCATTTCCCCAAATTTTCCACAACAATCACAATCCACCTAAGGCATTGTTCGGATGCATGTGTATTCACTTCAATCCATATGTGTTAAAGTGGAATGGAATTGAATTTAGTTTAATTCTACTCCAATCCACTTCAACACATGTGGATTAAAATGAATACATGCGCATCTAAACAAGGCCTAACTGAACTCAGAATTTTCCAAACAAGGGAATGCAACAGCACCACAGATAAGCTGGCAAGAAGATCAGACTGCCGAAATTACAAGAACAGCGATAGATCGTACTTGTATTGTTTGACCTTATACAATGAAAGCAGCACACAGCATGTACCATACTCGTGTATACATGGATCCCTAGAGACGAGACGATCGAGGGCAAAGACTGAAACAGAAAGCCAAGTATGAAGAAAGCGAAAACGGAACTACTAGTAATCTATAGCTGGCAAAGTGATAGCGCCGCCTTCTCGCCGGCGTCCAAAAACCAAACCGTCCGGCCGAGAGAAGGGGCACTTGAAACTGAGAAGTTTCCATGGGGTGTGTGGCCTGTACAGAACACAGCAACAGACTGAACCCTGATCCTACGGTGTATAACGTGCATGGAGGACCTGGGCAGCCAAGCCTCTTCCAGTGCACACTTTGGTGATGAACAAATTCAGACAAATTAGCCGCCTAATAGGGCGACAACAATCATTGGGATGATGTCCTTGGAGCTGCATCAAGCAATGCAAAGAAGAAATGTTAGTACTTGTATGACGATATATATACTTTGCAATTGCACTGTAGCATCTTGTAGCTAGGACATGCAATGGATTTGGGGGCTTACATAGGCTGACGGCCTCGGAGCTCTTCATGAGGCGGATCCTCTTGCATGAGTCCACGAACATCCTGCGTTCATGTGAAAGAGAGGGATTAGCACGCTTGACAATAAAGTGTTTCACCGATTTGGATTGGACGGAGATCATCAAAACTGATTAGCAGGAACAAGCGACGAGAGGAGGTGGGTGCGGTGAATTAATTACTTGAAGGGGACGTCGCCGACGAGCATCCAGTCGCCGTCCTTGTCCTCGTAGGTGGGCACGTACTCGGCGCCGGTGGCGGCGTCGACGAGCCGCCCCGCCCCGTCGGCTCCGAGGCAGGAGGCGAACATGCCGTGGAGCGCGCGGAGCAGGGCCGCGTACCCGTCGTGCGCCGCGAGGTCCACCTTGCGCAGGTACGGCGCGCCGTCCACGGCCACCTTCACGAGCTTGGCCTGCTCGTCGCGCAGCGCGTTGCGCCGGTACGCGCGCACCGGCGGCCACCCCACGGCCCGCGCCCTGCACGTCGTGACGGTGACGTCAGTCAACAAAAGCAGTCGATGGGCGTCGTGTCCACACGCGGCGCGGGGCGGGGGTTGAAGCTAGATAGTAGAAGAGAAGGGAAAGCAAGAAGGCGCGTACTTTGGGGAGGGCGGCTTGTCGTGGTCGGCGTGGGCGCGCTTGCGGTCGGCGGCGGCGGCGGGGTCGGCGGAGGAGGAGCCCGGGAGCGCGAGGGTGAGCGCGGTGTCGTCGTAGTCGAGGCCGGACACGGCCGGGGAAGCCGCCGCGGAGTTGGTCGAGCTCGTCGACATCACTGGCCGGATGCGCTTGTTCCGGGCTTCTTCGATTCTCTCTGAGAGTCTGAGGTCTTGCTGCACCGTTGGTTCGTCCGGCCGATAAGCTTTGCTTGGTCAGGCAGGCCGCGCAGAGGACGAACGCCGCTGCTGCGGAGGGGAGGAGAGGGAACCGGGGCCGGGCGTCTCGGAGAACTGGAGAAGGACGCGGCTGCGTTGCGCGGTCGCTGTCGGAGGCGAGTGCGTGCGGTGTACTGGAGGACGAACGAACGCGAGGTGGCCGCTGCCTATAAAGATGCGCGCGGTCGGCGGGGCCCCGAGGCGCGCGCTGTCCGGTGTGGTGCTGGTGCCGCGTGCGTGCGTGTGGGAGACGTGCATTCGGCGGTGGCACCTTCTGGGGTTCTGGAGCTCCGAAATTTCACTGCCGCTGTTGGCCACTAGTCAGGTCGCTGCCTGCTGTGGCTACGACTCACAGAGCGTGTCGAGAACGTACAGGTCACAGCACTCGGCTTGCACGAAATTCGATCAGTGAAAACATGCATGCATGACGCAACACTGGATACTGCCTATTGAAGTGAAGAGTTTTGATTCTATCAGCAGCGAAGTGATTACACTGGATCTGAAAATGCCTGAGACCGAAGAATGTTTCCAACAGAGGCAGTGCCAAGCACACCCCAGTGCAGTAGTTACTGTAGTAGTCTCGTTTGGGACAGCAAAATCTTGCAGTGCACGAGAAGAGAAAGACAAAGGAAGGACGGACAAGACGATCCGTCCCACTCCCGCTCGCCCGACCCGGCTGACAAGTGGCGCGGAGGCACGTGAGACCCACCCGTCAGGATCCGGGACCACGGGAAGTCGCCGAGGCGGCAGCAGGCATCGCAGTCGCAGTCGCAGTGGGCAGTGGGCGAAGGAAGGCGGGGGGCAGTTGGCATGTCGGCGCGCTGTCCCCTGCTCGCCTTTTGACGACAGGCGAACCCGATGCCTTCCGCCCGCCTCGTCTCATCTCGGGGCCGGGGCCGGGGCCGGACGACGAGTGGTGGGTTGGTGCGTGCGCAGCGCGGCAGGAGGGGACGGACACGGACCCAGGGGTAGGCCGCGCTTAGTTCGCAAAAAGATTATTTGGTTGTTACATCAGGTGTGATAGAAGGATATTTATATTAATAAAAAAATAAATTATAGAATCGTTTAGAAAACTGCGAGACGAATCTGATGATACTAATGGATCCATCATTAGCATATATTAGTACTGTAGCACTTAAGGCTTTTCATAGACTAATCAGGCTTAAAAGATTGGTCTCGCGATTTCCCTGAGAACTGTGCAATTAGTTTTTTTTCGTCTACGTTTAGTACTCCATGCATGCATGTGTCCAAACATTCGATGTGATGGGTGAAGGCAAAAATTTTTAGAAACTAAACCAGGCCTTAGTTGCTGAGGTGAAAAATTTTAGGTATCACATCGGATGTTTTATAGGATGTTAGAAGAGATGTTCGGATACTAATAAAAAAACTAATTATATAACATCGGAGGTTTTATATGATGTTAGAAGAGATGTTCGGATACTAATAAAAAACTAATTACATAACTCGTCTGAAAACTACGAGACAAATTTATTAAGTCTAAGTAATTCGTCATTAGCACATATTTACTGTAGCACGACATTATCAAATCATGAATTAATTAGACTTAAAAAATTAGTTATTTTTTCCTCTGCGTTTAAGGCCAGTCTTAGTGGGGATTTCATGTCACTGTTTCCAACACATCCAATTTTTAGAAACAGTGCAGAAGAGTTTCATCCCCATAAAACTCTCTCTACTCCCATAAAACTCTTATTACATCTCTCTTCATTAATATGATGCTACATTAACATAATTAATGTTCATAAAACTCTAATGAAACTCTATTGAGACTGGCTAATACCCTATGGGACTGCCGGGTTCCGCGGACCGCGGTTGTGCGGGGATCCTGCCGTGCTCTTTCCTCCCGTCCGCGACTCCGCGTCCGGTCCGACTCCGACCGACCGAACAAGACAAGGCTTGACCGGCGCGTGCTCGAACCCTGTTTCCTCCGTTTCTGCTCGGCAGCATCGTGTGCCCGCCCCGCTTGCTGGCTTTCCGGCCGCCGCCGCTGGCCGTCTTCTTTACGCTTCGGCCTGACAGACAGGTGCTTGCTATCAGTTTCGATTCCTGTGGATCGGATACTTCCGCTACATTTAGCTCCCTCACGAGACACGACTCGATGTGATGTAAAACACGTGGCTTTTCATCAGAGACGGTATCACCACCGGAGCCATGACATTTTGGTGGTAAAAGTGCTCGTTGTTAGCTAACTGATATTTCTGCACTGCATTCCGATTTTCCTCTGAGAACAGAAGTACAGAACTAGTGACAAGCTTTCGGACCTGATTACTTCTCTGTTCGGTTCAGGCATGCACTACCTGCAAGCTACGCAACGCTAACAACCACACCCCCATGTGTCTCGCAGTTGCAGCACAAACAAAGCCACATCCCTTTCAAAAAAGAAAAATAATAAAGCCACATCCGAAGAGATATCCATGATGCACCTTTCTGTTGGAATCGTCCCAGGAAATCAAACCCTATGCCCATACAATATTCCATGTAAATCCAAAATACTTCCTCTTCCACTCATCACATCGACTTTGAACGCATGTATGGAGCATTAAATGTAGGTAAAAAAAATAACTAATTGCATAGTTTGTCTGTAAAGTTTGAGACGAATCTTTTGAATCTAATTAATCCATGATTGAACAAATTTTACCAAATAATAACGAAAAGTGCTACAGTAACTTTTCACCTAATTTTTCTCAACTAAACACACCCCTAACCATTTCTCAGCTTTTGATTGTAGCAGCAAACCTGGCCGATCGAGGGGCATTTCGGTAAAGTCAGGTAGTGGGAGCTGCCCCAGCCCCCAGCCCCTAGGTAGTGGCCAGGCACGAGGAAATGTTCCGTCCGTCCCCCGTCCCCCGCGCAGGAATCGCTCGGAACGGAACCCTAAGAAAAGCCAACGCAACGGGGTGGATAGATGGGAGATCGAGGGAGGGGTTTAGGGGATCATGCACGATTTGACCACCACTAAACTAGGCGAAAGTGCAGGGGGATTTGGCCGAAAGCGTAGTAGAGCGGCATGATTTGGAACGGAGACGGAGGGCCCCCAGCTGCTATGCTCCCCTGAACGCCATTGCGGAATAGATTAGTTAAGCGGATACTTGTGGATATGGCTGTCGGGTGAAACCACAGCGACGTCGACGGTGACGTTCAGTTCTTGCTAATAATTATTATATAGAATATAATGGATGGATTCCTTCCTCTTTATTATCTTCTCACTTGTGCTTTTCTTCTATTCGTTCCACACTGCTAGCTCAAAGACGTGCTCTTGTGAGACGTGTTTGTGTTTTATAAGCTCATAAAATGAATTGTGTTTTTTTAAGATAAAGATCAAAAAGCGAAGGATTTAGATAGTAATAACAATTGCATCACAGCGTTGCGCTCTCTTATTCCTTATTAATTAGTAATGCCGAATATATCCTCGCTTCCTCCGGACTAAATGGTTGATTGGCTCCCTCATTTAAATTTGACGCAACGCCACTCGAACATATTAGGGCCCAATTTAGATCTAAAATATTTCAAAAAAAAACAGTAAATTCTCCGTCACATCGAATCTTTGACACATGCATAGAGTATTAAATATAGATAAAAAATAAAACTAATTACATAGTTTAGACGAAATGCACGAGACGAATCTTTTAAGCCTAATTAGGCCATGATTGGACAATATTTGTCAAATAACAACGAAAAACGCTACAGTAGCATTTCGCAAAAAGTTTCAGTAACTAAACAGCCCCAGTAGTATATGATTGCGCAGCGGCTATCCTATTATTGACAAGCGAATCTGAGCGCAAGGATTTATTCGATCTGTTATGATAAATACTACTGTGTGTTGCATGAGCAGAGCTGGGCTCCGCTCTCAACCACCAGTCAATTAATCAACTGCTATGCAAAACTAACCGCCTGCCGTTATAACTGTATCATGCCGATCGGCGTATCATGTCATGTGAGACCTGATGATCTCTCGTGGCAGCGCCGCTCCGGCAAAGAATCATATTTCGGTGTATCATCACATCAGCTGATGATGCGACGTGCATGATCACTCAATCAATATATATGTAGTGTGTGCCAGGGTAGTTAATTAACCTGCAGGGCGATGAACATGTTGCATTGCAATGCAAGCTAACGACCTAATCAACCAATTAGCAGGAAGATCCTCTTCTGGTTATTAATCAATGTGTCATTGTTGCAACATTATGAACTACCCCTATATTTCAAAATCTTTATAGGTTTCTGTAGGGCAACGGTACAATACTTGTTTTCCTTTTCTTTAGCAGTGCTACTAGTACCAGAAGCTAATCAGAGGGAACAATTCCGTTTTCAGTCAACAATTCAGAAGCTAGAGCTGCCATCCATTGTATTCGATTGATTAGAGTTTTTTGTGTAGAAGATTTGTTAGAGAGAGAGAGAGAGATTAATATTTGTGTATTATCCAAGAAACGCTTATGAGATTCTGCATGCATCAGAATTCAGCAATTTTGCCTGTGTCCTAATCATGGATCTCTTCTCCCTCACATGCACACCTGACATCAAACATGGAATCACATTATATTAACACTGATCTGCCTTCGGACCAACGTGAAATCATCTATCGTATGGCTCCCCTATAATACAGTGTGCATTCAGAAGCCATTTATAGATTCTTCTCTACACATTATGCAGTCTAAATCTATGGAGCCAAGATGTTGCCCAAAAATTAGTTAGAGTATAAGGGAGATCTAATAAGAGCCAACCTGACTGTCCAAAGTTTCTTATATCCAAAATACAAGCAGTACAAATACATGTTGTGTCTGTCCCTTAATATTATTTAGGGAAAGATAGAATTCTTCAGCACATTGATTTTTTTTACTATCTGACATGCGGGCCCATAAGTAAACCTGAATGTCCCTCGGAAACCGTCGCGTCTGTCCATGACTGCACTCTTATTGCGCGTTGATTCGTTGCTAAGGTTAACAGCAAATGAAGTCCAACAGGCATGCAGGAAAACTAATAAAAATGATGAACTAATCAGATATATTTCTGACCATTCGTGTAAGGAAAGAGAAATCAAGAAGCTGGCATGCAAGGGCAGAGATATACTCATGTGAGAAAAAGATAGTTCAATCAACTACGGAGTACGTAAGAAACTAATCAGTGGGAAGAGTAAATAAAGATTGTTGTGCCCGGGAGCTAGATTCGTCTGCGCTCGAACGTGCCGTCGACAATCGAAGCTCGCACAGCCTCCCGAAGCAATAATCGGCGTTTGCTTCCCCTTCCCTAAGGGAAATGCTAGGGCACGGATGTTTCATCCACCCCCAATCCGCGCACCCCGCCCCCATCCCCGTCCACTCACCCTGCAGCCGTAGGCGCACCCCTGCCCCATCGTGCCTCTGCCCGTCAGCCCCTAGCACGTCGCACGCCACGTCTGCCGGCCACTGGCTCGCTGTGCCCATACCCCGGCGTCCCCCTGACTCTCTGAACAGAAAGAAACACTTGAATGTAATATACGTCTGAAATAGATGAAACATCTGAAATATACACTTGCAACATATATGTGAAAACATATGCAACATCCAAATAAAAAACTTACAACTAAAAATACTTCTGCAACAGATGAAACATTTTGGAATATACTGTTGCTACATATTTGTGAAAACATATGCAACATCCAGATCAAAACGCTTACAACGTACGTCTGAAAACAGATAAAACAGTTTGAACAAACGCTTGCAACATGCCTCTGAAACACTTGCAACATATGCAACATGTGCTACATTCCCGATCTATTTTTGTAACATCTTTATGAAACAATTGCAACATGCCTCTATAATGTCTGAAACAATCGGAACAATTGCAACATAGGGGGAGAAAGGCCTAGGCCTGTCGATTCCGAACGACAAGGTTGGGGGGAGCCACCCACTCCCCTGCAACACCGTCGCGCCACCTCCATGGATCTCACCGGAGCGAGTGGATCTCGCTCATGTTCCATGGATCTTGTCTGGGTGGGGGAGAGGGCCACCGAATCTGTGGGCATTGGGGGCTCCTGGTGAGGACGCCAGGGTAGGGAAGGACAGGAGGCGTTGGTGCGCTGCGACAGAGGACGAGGAGCGCAGAAAGGATAAGGATGGAGAAAAAGCGAAGTGATAAGTTTTTTTAATATACATGTGGGCAGGAGTAAGCGGCAAGGGTAAAAAAAAGTCGTCCGACGTTTGCGCGGTGCATCGGACGCGTAAACATCAAGGTCCTCAGTTGTGTGATCCATGTGTTGACGTCGTTCCTCTGCCACCGGCTGAGGCCACACGCACCTTCATCGACCATGCCTCTTAGGGCTTCTTCAACGCGCCAGGGTGGCGTACTGCCCTAGCCTCCACGTCGGCATCAACGCTCCTCGTCACTCCCTCTGGTGGTCTCGCAGACGCTTGTGTTATCTTGCAGAAGAGCTAGTAGCCTGTCAGACAAAAAGTAGAGGAGAACACTAGAGAGCGCACTGATGCCGGATGGTGGTGGTCTCAGGGAGGAAAAAGGAGAAAAGGCCTGCTGCATGCCTGCTCTTTTTGCTGTCCAATAGCAGGGTGAAATAACAGGGTGACAGTCCTAGAGAGAGAATAGTAGTTTTATTTTTTCTTTGTTAACGTGGAGTCCGATGTGTACCTGAGGCTGTAGGTGCCCTTAGGGCTCTTTTGGATAAAGGGATGGAAAATACACGTGGTTTTTTTTATAATGCATATTTGTATTACTAGACAAGGAAAACGTACAAAGACACAAACACACACAGATACGAGGATACTGGATACAGACAGCTGCCCCAACAAAGAAATTCCCTAGGTACTGTTTGGCCAACAAGGTATACATATCCTGGCCAACCAAAAAAACATTCAGAAAACAAAAAAAACAGAGTTCTATTGTAGTATGCAAAATCAGTACCATCTACCATGAAGTCTTTGAATGCTAAATACACGTACTGGATCAAGATCAATTACTAATTCAAAGTGCATAAAACTTTTCAGCTCTCCTTTTTTTTTTGGTTGGGGGGTGTTATAAATGAACTTTGATCCAAGAGAAAGCTAGTCATCGACATTGGCTTCATATGAGCGTGTGTTATGGAACTGAAGAAAACATACAACAGTCTAAGGGGGTGTTTGGTTAGAGGAATTAAAGTTTAACAAACACCGTAGCATTTTCGTCTTATTTGACAAAAAGTTTCTAATCTTGGACTAATTAGGCTTAATAGATTCGTCTCGTAAATTACTCCTAATCTGTGCCGATATGCATGCAATTAGTCTACATTTAGTACTCCATGCATTTGAGGAAACATTGATGTGATGGGAGTTAAACTTTAACACCTGGAAACCAAACAGGCCCTAAGGCTTGCATCAAAACTACATATTACATTAATGAGCTGACCACAAAACCAATGAGAACTAGCAACTGTCCAAGCATAAATCCACTATAGTCCACCCCTCGCAACTAGCATCAGCAGCACCAGAACATATAGAATTATCCCTGCAATTAGATGAACAGAGAAATCACTATTAATCGATGAAATATGATATTTATAATTTATTAGTGCAACCATATTAACATTACTGCATTTCCTTGAATGTAGACAATGAGAGAGCTGATTCATGCCACTCATATTCCTAACTACACTTGACATAACCAAAAGTAGCATCTACATCACAAGCAAGACGACAGCACCAAGGCCAGTTAGAGCTGAGAAGGAAGCCATCAAAACAAATAGGAGTTGCTCGAACATAAACAATTTAGGCGCAAAATCACTGCAATTTTAATTGTATGTTCCCCTCCCAAGTATATATGACAGCTGAATCATTCATAATTTATTTGCCTAATTCTATTGCATTGGAGATAATGCAAGATTTGCTTGTCAGCTGAGCTGCCTGCAATTGAATCGGCAACAAGTAATGTACCGACAAGGGTGGATATATGAAGACAGATGGTCCAAGATGGATGACATGTCGCAACGACCTTTTTGCCCCCCTCACAAATGAGAGGAATTGGACCACATCCATACCATGCAGCAACACTCTGCTTTGCATTGTTAAAAAGAATATGCATGTATGTATATGATGCATGCCTCTTTTCAAGAGCAACAAATTAAATAAAGCAAAGCAATGCAAAAAGGGAAACTAAAAATATAGAAGAAAAAGACCATGCGTTGCATCTTGACTGTCTTTTTTTCCCCAGAGACAGAGAGAGCAAGCTGCCTTGCACTTGCACATGACTTGACATGAGCTGATCCAGACCACCCAAACAATTAATGCCACACGATTAGAACCTTAGCCTTAGGGGGGGAGATAAAAAGCAAAAATGGGTTTGAGATGTGAGACTCAACTAAGCCAGAAAAATACTTTTTTAAAGAAAATCTGAAGCAAGAAACTCAATATTGGCAGCTATACAGAACAGTGAGCCATATCTTCTTCCACAACATTTCAAGAGGTAGATAACTTGCTAATTACAGTTCAGATAACTTGCTAATTACAGTTCAGATAACTAGAGGTAGATAACTTGCTAATTACAGTTCAGATACACTAAAAATTTAATATTGGTAAAGAACAACATTTCAAGTGAATTCAGCAAAATGCAACTCGAAATATTGATGATCAACTATTGCAATGTTCTTTTTTTTAACCTTTGACTCCATTCCAGGGTAGAGAGTGGAGATACTAATTTCAGCTAAATGCACAAGAAATCAGACACCTAGATCACAGGTAGCAATACTAATTTCAGCAGTACCAATTTCTCGATCTCAGGTAGCAGTACTAGATCAGAAACTATTTCTTGTAATCACAGGCAGATGTATTAATTTATTGTGATTACAGGCAGCAGTATTAATTTCTCTACCTAAAAAATAAAGTTGTGTTAGTACTTTATTTTCCTCTCTGAACCGAAAACTAGAACTAGATCACAGGGAGAGATCACAGGTAGCAGTACTAGTTTTGCAAGCGTGGGCACTAAACTAAACAGGGGGAGATCACAGGGGGGTATTAGGCCTGCTTTAGAACTAAATGGACACTAAACTAAACAGAGATGGGAACACAAATTGAATGAGACGAGAGATGGATCGTACCACAAATTGAACTAGACACAATACTAAACATAGATGGACTTTACAAAAAAAATGATTTATTAGCTCTGTTGAGGCCACAAGAATGGGTCTGCCTTTCACAGTGCACGGCCTGCAGAGGACCCTCCCTGTCCCAATAAATTGCTCAATGAAAAGGACAAAAACATGATCCGATGCAGAACCCTAGAACACGATTCAATCGAAAGCACCAGCCATGCCCAAGAACCGCCACCCAGTTCATCCATTCATTCCATTTGATACTAAGAAGTGAAAATTGAAGACCAGCAGATCTAAGAAGAAACACACAACAAGAGGATGAGGTGCCCAACCTGTGCCTAGGAGACCACGCACGACGCGGCTGGCCAGGGAAGTAGTAGGTGCAGCCGGAGGCGGCGGCGGTGGCGGAGTGACGAGAGCAGCAACGATCCAAAAGTCGGAGCAGGATCCAGAGAGTGCCAATGGCGGCGTGAGCTACATGGGTTCAGACAGGTTTCACGTCGTTCTAGCAACCGAAGTTCTCCACGTCACGTGCTACAAAAGTGGGGACGCCACCGCCAGCCTCATTGCATCCTGCTTGTCTGTTGCATGAACTCATCATCTTTCATGTACTTCTCCTGCACTTCTGCTGTTGTATCCACAAGTCAAGGAAAGAAAGGCAATTTGCAAGATATTGGTGCACAAGACCACGTGCAACAGTATATATTCTAAGGCATATGTAACACAGAAATATTACTCCAGATTCCACAACCCAACACAGAAACAGTAAGCTACCGATAAATCACCATACTTGGCTGCCATTTCTTGTGGTTTGACTTGCGATCCAGTTACCACATGATTGCTGCAAAATTTAATGGCATGCAGAGGCATGGTCTGCAAAGAAAGTCTAATGCTTAGTCCATATCGGCAAGTGGTTTGATAGTGTCCATTTGGGCCATTGAAGATAACATAGAAATTACAGGCGGTAAACGACTTGTTTGCAAAAATTACTAAAAGTACAAGTAAAGGATATCTGTAGTAGTCTCAATCAAGAGGTGCTGCCGCAATTTTGCTGAACTCAACAGCACTATTGTCAATAGAAGAAAATATATATATATCCATTGCTCTTGTCAATCAGCTTCACAAGATTGCCGACACTTTCCTTGTCCTAGAGGACACAAAAGCTTGTAAGAACTAAGACAATGAGAAAATAGATTTTAATAGTCTTTCAAATACAGACCTGGATGTCCAAAGTTGAAAAATTGACTAAACCAAAATCATCAATCACATCGCAGAGCTCCTTAGTCAGTTTCCTGTTAGCAGGTTCACTCCGAAAGGTTAATGGGACAATGCAAAGGTTCCACATTGAAAACAGGTAATACAAATCTTAGCATATGACCAATGACATTGGTATATATCACTGTCAACTATTTACAGGTTACAGAATCTGAAGGTCATATTGATGGACAAGAACAGTAGTCATTGATTTGCAATGAATGAAGAATTATCCACTAGCAACTTAGATATGTTGAAACAGTACACATATCCTGAACCCGGTTCTAGATTTCCACCTTTGCTCAAATAAAACTCAATAAATCTCGTGGAACAGGGTGACTGAAAGAATTTTATCTAGGTACATTAGATGGCATCTAAAACTGAACTCACAAGGGAGCAAGAACTAGTAAGTAGGCACTGCATTTGTCTCAGTATTTGGTCAAGTGAATTGGAGACATCTTAGGACTTAAAATTTTATGAAGTTTAAATTCTCAGCAAATTGAAGTACACTTACTCCTAGTTTCTGCAGTAACATTCGTGTTCAGAAATTCACCTGTATTTGGCTGAGCGAGGATCCTGCTCAAGATGATATTGCAAATAAGAAAGATCTTGGACATCAGTGTAGAAGTCAAGGTTGAATGCTGCCAATGAATAAGATGAATAATAAATACTACAAAGACATGGGAGTATTAATCAACAAAAGATAGTATGGACATCAAATTCCACGAGCAACAATAAACGCTCAAATGACAGGAAGATCGAAGGCACAATACCTAAATTTCCATAGTTCTCAATTAGGTCAATCTTTGACAAGACATTGATATGTGGCAATTCCATGTGTAGCATTGTTGACAGTGAAAGAAGCAAAGCACTCACATACTTTCCAGGATCACAGCATAAATGGCCATCGATAAGGTGCACAGCAGTCAGCTGCAGAATACAGAAAAAAAAAACATTAAACAATCTAGTTCATTTGCATTAAGGCAATCTAAATTGGACCAAGAACACACGCATACCCTCAAGTCCATCTTTTTGATGAGTTTATTAATAACACTTCTTGCATTTGAGTGAAGGAAGAAAAGTTCCACTTGCCCCGGAAAATCAAATAACAGATAGTGATCTGCAGAAATGTTAAGTTTGCAAGTCAATAATTTGAGCAGTATGAGTGTTTACAATGTTTAGTGCTCACCTGCTATAAGTCTATGACTCTGAACACTAAGAAATAGCACAATAAACAGCAGAAATACTTTTAAACTGAGGTGCTATCCTAAGGATAACAGAATATGGTTTATAAAATTATAACTCCAATTCTGATCCTGGTTAGTCTATTAGTATGTAATTGGTTCAGTCCAAGCACATGGAAAGCCCTGTGTAATGTAAAGGGCAGACCCAGTGCCAGAGGCTCCCACACGAGTGGGGTCTGGGGAAGGGAATAACCGAAGCAAAGTCTTACCCCCGCAGAAATTCTGCAGAGAGACGGCTTCGAACCCAGGACCTGGTGACTCGGCGAGCTAGCACTCACCAACTGCACCAGGCCTGCCCTTCAAAGCCCTGTGTAATGTAAAATAACAAATTTATTGATATTAGCAATTTATAAGTTTTTCCATCAGAGATGCTGCCCTTTTGGGATATGACCATTGCACAGATATTGCCACTGAACATATGTGCAGGCTTCAGAGAGGTATTCATTACTCACCTTCAATAAGAGGCTTCAGTTTTTCTTCAAGCCAGTCAATATTCTTCTCCAAGTAATCCATGCAATACACAAGCCCTGACATAGATTTTAACACAATAGAGAAAGAAGCCATATTATTAGAACAAAAGCAGGTAGGTTACTGAACAGCAATACAGGACTAGGAGCAACCTCCATTAGGGCCAAGCGAATGCTCAGCCATGACATCACTGAGTTTTATGAGGTCCTCAATGTTTATGGCACACTCATATCTATTTATCACTGTCAAGGAAAAATTTCAATTGTGACTAGAGAACATCAAGGAGAGAGAGTATGTTATAAGACATATAAGAGAGTGAGTACAGAGGATGGTGGTGCTCAAAGAGTCTACGGCAGCGCGTCATTTGCAGGATCCAAATTGACAACTGCAACTTTCCTACAACAACAACAAAAAAACACATAAAGGAAGCAATCCATGTGAGCAAATTATCAACTTCAACTTTAGTCCAACCAAAACAAAGCCAAGGGTGAAGTTTAAACCCTCGGCACAAATTCTGGCACCAGCAATATGGTACCAGTTAACATTCGCAATCAACCTTAGCAGAGGAGGGCGCTATTATTGACTTCCGTAGTTACTAATCGAATCACGCAGCGGGTCTCCAGGCAAGTAATATTATGCAGTAATATGCAGTAACAAGCAGGTCAAGGCCAAAGCGCATTCCACTTCCGCTTAGCTAGAGCAGCTTGTGAGGGACAACCGAAGCAATAGTGAAGAACTAGGCGGCGCATGTACCTGCCAAGGAGGGAGAGGAACTGCGACATGCCGTTGCAGTAGGTGGTCTTGCCGGAGCCCGGCGGGCCGATCACCACCTGACCAAATACCATCCCCTCTGCTCTGCTGCTACTACGAGTTTCCCGCTTGTCAATGATCTATGTATCCACGGCGGCCGCAGGCGCCGGGCAGGGTAGGGCTTTCGCCGTAAATGCCCGCGGCGGCGAGGTGAGGCGAGCTAAGGCAAGGGCCCTGTTTGTTTCAGCTTATTTGAAACTCGCAATCTATCTCAGGGCGTTTGGCAATCCTGATTATGGCAGTGGAGGAGGGGAGGGGTGCTGCCGGCGACTCGCGCAGGAGAGGGCCGTCGCCGACGGGAGGGAGGAGCGGCGCCGGCGACTCGCGCAGGGCACGTGCGGCGGCTACCGCCGAGGAGAGGCACTGGCGGCTCGCGCTGGGAAGGACGCGCGCAGAGATGGCCCGCCGGTGGCTCGCGCGGAGGGGAGGGGTGGCGAAGGCGGTGGGCGGACGGCGGCTGTAGCCGGGAAGAGCGGAGGTGAGCAGCGGGCGGCGCCGGCGTGTTTTTTTTTTTAGGGAGCAACGGTGCCGATGGAATCATGGAAGGTTAGAAGGAGAAACGCAGAGCCGATTCTCCAAATCGCGTGCTGGGCCTGGGCTGCCGCAGGCCTATGTTCTTAGTCTAACCTCTTCCGTGGCTAGGCCCAGGACTTGTCGGATTGCAGGCTTTTTCCTTCACAAAAAAAAATCTATTTCCATTCCTGGCCCGGCGCCATAAATCATGAATGCAGCCGTTGTTAACACCCTGTTCGTTTCGCTGGTTTATTATGGCTGAAAGTACTGTTCGCTAGTTTGTTATGAGAGAAAAACACTGCTGGATGACTGCTGATTCTGCTGATAAGTCCAAACGGACAGGTTCGTTGGGCTCATTCCTTGCATGGAAGCTGTCCACCATTCCTCAATCAAATGGACATTATTTTGTGGAATTCAGGCTGTGTTGCCAGCCCAAAGGCTCATCATCCCTAGCCAGAATTCTTTTACAAAAATAGACATTGAACACAGACAGAAGTGAACCGCAGTCTCCGCCGACTTGTGTGTTTTTTCCTCCTGTGTGTGATCTCCAGATTGAGGATGCGTTGAAGGAGCAGTATGGTCCTTTGAATTCTGCCATGTATGTGATTTAGTGGTGAACTCACCTGAAGCAATCCACTTCCATGTAATCCAGTCGTCTTGATCAGTTAACTGCATCAGATCCCAGAGTCGAGCAAATTCTACGATCCTTTCTACAGGAACGATTTTCTGAATCTGTCTAACTTCTTGATGGTACATTTCTTCAGAGTGAAAACAGTGAGAAAATGCACATGGATGGTGACAATACTGAGTTTATCAATGTCAATCTGCCAGGCCTATCCAAAAGCTTTGCCTTCTATAACCCGGGGATGGGAGGTGGGAGCCTTGCCGCAACTTTATAAGTCAATGGTTACACAGCAGGTCAGGCATCTTTGCCTCCCTCGTAGATTCTTTTCCCTCTGTTTTCACTCAAGAATAGCTTTTCTTGTTATAAATAATAATGATAAGTCACGGGCGCCTCCGTGCCTCGTTCGCTCGTTAAAAGATCCATCCTCATCCACTCATCCGTGCGTCGCACGCCTGCAGGATGGACTCTGCTCGCCCTACCGCCCCTGCTCGGACGAACTCCGCTGCGCCGCTCACCGGCGAGCCCCCCCCCCCACCCACCCACCCCCTCCCCCCGCACGGGACGGACTCTGCTTGCGTCGCCCGCTCGCCATCTGAACTAACGCCTCCCGTTGCGACCGTGCTCCATCCGCTTGCCGCGGCCACTGGCGAGGTCCATGTAACCAACGATCTTCACACCCGCGACCTCCGCGGACTCCGTGGCATCGAGCTCCGCGCCGGTGTCGAGCTCAACAATGACGAGCTCCATTCGTCCAAGCATTGCGCTGAAAGCATATGTTACAAGCGTATGCTTCGAGTGTTTCAGAGGTATGTTGCAAGTGTTTCGTATAGATGTTGCAAAAGTAAATCGGGATGTTGCATATGTTGCAATGGTTGTACACTTATGTTGTAAATGTCTGTTCCCAATATTTCATCTGTTTTTTTAGATATATGTTGCAGGCGTGTTTATCTGGATGTTGCATATGTTTTATACGTACGTTGTAAGTGTTTTATTTGGATGTTGCGTACGTGGTGTAATTGTTTTCAAGTGTTTCATTTGTGTGTTTTTGCAAGTGTTTCAGACTTATTTTTCAAATGTTTTATCTGTCTTCAGACGTATATTGCAAATGTTTCATCTGCATGTTTCAAAAGTAGATCAGATGTTGCACATGTCGCAATGGCATCGGTGGCTGGCGGACAGTGGCTTGCTAGAGGGCTTTGGCTCCAACCTTGCGCCTTCCTCACGTGGCGCACCTCGTCCTCTCCTCTCCCTCCCTTCCCTTCTCTTCCCTCCATCTCGCTGCGGCAGTTCGAGCTCGACGGGAAACCCTACCCGACGAGTACGCAAACACCGGGAAGGTGGTGGCCCGGGTGGGCCGACGGTGACGCGATGCTCGCGTAGTGGCGCAGAGCAAGCTGAGGTCCGCGCCGTCCGCTTGCTATGTACAGGAAACAAACAGCCACGAGCGTCCGTCCACACGCCAGTAACGCCCCGTTATAAACGATCATCGGAGCCTGTTAGACGGTAGGCCTAAATTATATATGTGAATATGCAGGACAGACTTGATAACCAATAGAAAAGGAATGAACTGACATATGAATTACCATATATTGTCTCTGAATCGCATGAAAATTTGGCCAGTAAAACACCAGAAATTTAGAACAGGAAAGAATCTAGTTTAAACCAATGTTCTGCCAGCGTCCCTGTTGCTGCCCTGACCAAACCAGGAAAAAATAATGATTTTCAAGATTATTGGTGATTGATATATTATGATCTCTACAAATAAGTCCTATAAAAAAGTGGCACATCGATTAGCAATTCCAATCAATGATCATTAACCAGCTCAATGATTCGCAGGGCCCCTCTTATATTAACTTTGGTAACCTAACTTGAACCACCCATAAGAACAATTCCATCAGAGAGCTTTAGAATCCAAACATCGCATATGACTTGTCTTTGAGTAGCCTCCACAGCTCAAATTCAGCCATCCGTAAAGGGAGTCGGATGCAAAATTCAGTTTGTTCTCCTTTCTCATCAAGTCAACTCTAGTCTAAGTCTAGAAATTAGGAGCAGAAAGCATGGTAGACATGTCAACCCGTCATCGCTCACGTCAAGCCGTCTTCAGTTCAAACAACTATGCGAGTCAAAAGATCACAAAAAAAAACCTATGCTTGTCAAAGTGGATCACAAGCTGCACAATTTCAATATTTGTCGCATTGTCCCAGGTACGAAGTTTAGACACACTTTATCAGCCTGGAGAAGAGTAATAATATCAAATTTTAATATCAGCAAATACAATATACGAGATTAAAATTCTCTGAATGAATATGGCTGCGACAAAGCTGTTTTCAAGGGGCTTATAACATATGGACATAGCCCTAGAAGGAACATGTATGGGAAGCACTCGCTCCCCTTCATACACTTGTAGCTACATACAGATCAATACTTACAACACCCATTTGTGCGACCGAAGATTGTCATAAGAAAGAACTCAAAAGGAAAAACAGAAACAAGCCATGCACAGGAAGCCTCCTTTGTATTCGATCTCCCCGGTTTTGTCTCCTCCATTGTGGCCCACTTGTATCTCCTCTATTTTCACACTTCATAACTAAATTAGTTTAGGTCTCGCCTTGTGTGATTTGCTTCCAATAGAGGACACTAGTAACCATTCTGATCTTTTACCAAATAGTTTGCTGCCAAAATCACCATCCCCAACATCTCACACAATTCAAAATGAAGATGGAACCACTGTTTCTTGGGCCTTGGTTTGCTTAGGCCTCCACATGGTCCGGGCCTTCACCATGGTCGGACCTGATTCAAGGCTCAGCACATGCTCACAGTGCAAGGTTGTTTCTCCAGACTCACTGTTGCAATCCGTGTGCACAGAGGTGTGGGACTGCAGCACACTATCCCGGCCACACTCCCTTTTGTAATCCAGCACAATACTCGCCAGTTCATGATTCTCAAGAATAGAGATCGGTGCACTCTGAGGCAAAGATAAAAGTAAGGTTAATTGCAGATGTGGGCAAAAATCTATGTATACAAGGCACTAATTAATATGCTAATCCGTCTCATTTTTTTTGGATTCTTTCCTATTCAGTAAAAAGTCTTTGTATACAAGGCACTAATTAATATGCTAATCAGTCTCTTTTTTTTGGATTCTTTCCTATTCAGTTTGGGTTTAGAATCACTTGACCAAATAGCAGAGCCACCCCCCCCCCCCCCCTAATTAATAGTGGGCAGAAGAGCTGCCAATTAATGAAGCAGGAAGGAAAACCAAATGATAACTGTCTCTGGACTCATAGCCAACAATAAGTGCATGAGAGACCAGCCAACAACACATGGCATATCATCAATCAGGCAAATATACGACATCTTATTTCTGTGTAACTTAGAGCAAAGAAAGACTAAATTGATTTGTACACAGGCTGCTCTTGCACGAAAGCAACAAAAGTCCGTGACATTGTTAGGTGCCTAGGTGACCAACCAAATATACTAAAATCTCAGGAGATGCATTCCTTGTCCAACTTGTGCATTTGTTGTCATGGATAAGTTTTTAAAAAAAAGATACCATAATATATATCATGAGATGAGCCATTATACTGAATCTACCCCCCCCCCCCCCCCCAGCATAGAGTACTTGAGTGTGAAATAAAATAGTTCAAATAAAGCACAAGTACTAAAATTGCTGGTCATGAATGTGCTTCATTACCTATTTCAGTCTCTAAACAAGAAACACTGAAGAGTAGAATAAAGATGCATATCATCAGAAAGAAAATTACCTCAAGAATCCACGCAATGTATTTAACATTATTGACATGCTGATTTATATCAAGATCAGCCCACCGAGGCTGCATAAAATAGACCACAAATATATAAAACAGCAAAGAAAAAAATACCTATATGAACAGACTAGCAATCTAATCTAAATATTAATTCAGTTACTTACAGTCAGCCCTGTCCTCACATATTTAGCTGCAGAAGTGCTTTGACCATCTGGCAGTTTTGGAAGCTTGCGGTTGTCTTCATCAACAATAGCAGAACGCTCAAAAAAGTATGGCTCTATTTCAGTCCGCACTTCATCTGGAATTCTTGCAAGCTTCCTAGTAAGTTTGTTCATCATAACCCATTTACTGCACAAAGACATAAATTAGAAAAAAAATTGCAACAGGATGCCCATGTAACCAAGTTGCACGTACTTTGAGCAGAAAAAAAATTATAAATGCAGCATCAATCGTAACAAGGCAGTTGGTAGAAATAAACTGTTAATAAAATTGACTAATGGTATAAATAGCAGAGATTTGAACCTTGTTGCCTTCAGTATCGTGTGGCCTGTTATAGAATCACGTATATGCCAATCCCTACGCATTCCATTTTTACCATTAGCACTAACCCATGTATCTACTTCAACAGTATCACCCCTGCAGCAGAATAGAGCGACTTAGAAGTTAGAACACATAATAGTAGAACCCAGATGATGAAGGATCATCTTCAGTTCACAGAAGGTAAACTTTCTAGTATCTGTTAGTTACGATAGGAAAACATATCAAGACCTTAAGAAGTTCAATGAGTGTATCTGCATCAATAATTGAGGAACTGTCCACAGTGACATACAACTATATAGGCTCCATGTGCTAAAAAACTATATAGACTCATCTAACAAGTTAATGTCAAACAGTGCAAAGAACACCAGGGAGCTTTCTTTTCACATTTATTGCCAAACAACTTGAAAACCCCATTCAACAAATCACTCAATACCAGCACTGAGGAAACAAGCCGTGATCATTAATAATTCTATATCTCCGCAGATAGCCACATGGGTGCAACTTATTTCAAGCTCAAATCACGATAAGAAAACTGAAACAAGATCATGCGATGCTGCAAACCATACCAGCATGGATAACGCTCGACGATGGCCTGCATTTGGCTAACCACCCAGAACAAGTTTCTTTTACTCATCTCTGGTGTGGAGCCAAATCCATCACCTAGCAGCCCAGCGGTCTTCACATGATTAAGTGCCGTTTCCTGGATCAAATCCAAACTTTTTTCATCGTCCAATCCTCAGCCACAACAATCTCACACCTCAAAAATAACAAATCCTTACCTGCAAATGGTTCATCAGCGTCTCTATAGATGCCGTCCTATCCGCCCCTATCTCATACGACCTAATGGAGAAGTTCTGCCTGAACATGAGCCCATCATTTATGATCCGGCCAAACCCAAACGTGTCAGTGAGCATGTCAGGCCGCCTGGGCTTCCAGTCAAGCATCGTCCACTGCTTCTCGGCGGCCAGGAAGATGGTCGTGATGGCCGCAAGGAGCATGCTCCAGTCGGGAAGCTGGTTGTAGAAAGTCCTCGGCACCGAGGAAGGCACGGTGTCGTGCTCCCCATCCGCCACCGCAGACTTGCCCCCACCTCTCACCTTGGGGACGGCAGCGTGGGCGCGCGTCTTGCCCGCCCTCACGGCATTCGACGAGGCTCCCGGCTTCGCCGCAACGCCGCGGACGTCCAGGCTCTCTGGGCGCTCCCCAAGGCCGTTCTTAGGAGCGGCCGGCGCCGGCGCCGGCGACCCTGGAAAGAAGGACGAGGCCGCGATGGAGGCGGCCATAGGAAAGTACTCCGCCCCAAACAAATCAAATCGAATGGTTGGCACCTGTCTGAATCCGGGATCCCAACCTGATTCAGCACGAGAACAGCATTAGCATCAACGCAAACCACAAAATCAATCAAACAAACAAACAAACAAAAAACTGCTCGTTTACCCAATTTAAGCAACCCAAAAAAAAGCAAGATTTGGTGCACAGTACAGGCGCATCACGGGTACAAAGAACAAATGGCCAGAGCTTGCGAGGAAGTACAAGTACGGGGACAAAACGACGGTCAAACCAACCCGCTCAAATACAGCAAACATGAGACGAAACAAAACGCATAACTCACCCAGGACTACAAGGACGACAGAGAGGCCAAGAAAAGAAGCGGCAGGAGCCCCAAATCTAGCGGCGGAAACGAGAAGAAAGAGGGGGCGCAAGGTGTCCTGAACTCGAGATCCAACCGGGACAAGGATCCTGAATTCCCGCGATTCACCCCCAGCTGTCACGGCCCGTACGTTAGCCGGCCGAACAGCGAAGCGCCCAGAAATAGCTACAGCTTATCCGGTGGAAATTGAATAGCCACATGGCGGCCGCGCCCAGGCAATCCGACCAGGAATAGACTTCAACCCCACTACGAACGTATGATGAAGGGACACGGCACGGAATGCGGGGCGGGGCGGGACGGGAGGGGGCGCGCAAGGGAACGAACCTTCCGCAGCAGTGGGAGAGCGGCGGCGGCGAGGGCAAAGGAGGGAGCTTGACTGTTGATGCCCGCTTCTTCCGTCGGGTGCGCTTCACCACGCGGCCACTGGCGGCGCGCCGATGAGGGAGAGGGAGGGAGAGGCTCCTGGCGGATGTGGTGGTGGTGTTTGGCGGCTTCGGTGGCGCAGCGGGGCCGGTCTCCGCTGGCACCGGGCGTTGCCCACCGCGACCTTTTAAAACATGGAAGTCCAGGGAGGCGGCAAATGACGATTCTGCCCACACTGCTCGCCGCTATCACGGAGAGGAAAAAACGGACGGATCCATTAGGGCGTGTTTGGTTCACTGCCCACCGCTCGCAGCAGGAACCAGGCTCTCTACAGCCAGGCCGAACGCATGCAAGGTCCCTGCGTTTGGTTGCATGTGTCAGTCAAAACAGGCTGCAGACAAACGCTGTTTGGTTGTCTGGTCCGGTGCCGAGCCAATGACTTTTTTTTTTTTTTGCCGCGCATAGCCTCTCCGCATGCACCTCGTGTACCGAGCGAGCCTGGCCGCCGGGAAACGCTCGATTTCCCCGTATCTGCAGAGGCTGGCTGAAGGACGTTTTTTTGCACCACGCGAGCCAGGCCCAAACGTCGGCACAGGTAACCAAACATCCAGTTGTTGCATCCCGTGAGCCTGGTTGAGCTGCATGCAGCCAACCAAACAGGCCCTTAGTGCCCAGTGCGTAGGGAAACGTGGGCTGGCCATGCATGCGATGCTTCCCGTTGCTGAGCTGAGCAGATCTGGGAGACAAAAAATAATATAAAAGAAAATTTCTTATATGATACTCTCTCAATCCCAATCCCAAATTATAAGACATTCGATTTTTTTTGAAAAGTCAAAGAATCTAAAGTTTGATCAAATTTATATAATAAAATAATAATATTTATGATATCAAATAAGTTATAGTATACCTATTTGATGTCATAATTTTGTAGTTTCTTTTATAAATTTGGTCAAACTTGAGATGTTTTGTCTCTCAAAAAAAATTTAATGACTTATAATTTGAAATGGAAGTAGTATATAATAAAGCTAGTGCTTTCTTTCTTTACTCTAGTCTAGAAATAAAAGACTGTGAGCAGTCTAATCTTTTCTATTTGACAGGGAAGATTGAAATTTCCAGGATCTAAAAGGAAAGCACAACTTTTTTTCCGGTTGTTCAATAAGAATTTTTCTCAAGTCGATGTATTATTTTAATTTCTCTATCTATATATATTACGCATCAGGTATAAAATAAAAGACACCACCCATTTAAAGCATAAAAGAACTCCAGCAGTTCACATGGAGCTGTGAAATAGTATAAAGTTTGGAGTATGCTTAGAGCATAAAAAAAAACACTCCATCTGCTCGGAATCCATGACGTTTCCCATGAAGGGTTGAGGGCAAATCCAGCCTTAAATACTGTTGAGGTCAACTACATTGTATTATACACTGAGCCTTGAATCATACCGTGATTTACTAAAGGATTTAACAGATTTTATAGGGGTTGGTTGACCCCAACAAACAGGCCAGGCTTGACCCTGGTTTGACTGCTCAGCGAGCTAAGTTCAATAGTTGGAACATTAACCAGAGTGGCTTTGGAAACAAAGGAACACGATGAGAGTGAGGATACATGAACTAGAAAACAGAATCATCCATAGGGACATAGGAGTTCTTCTTTTTTAGGCAATTTTTTTCTTCTCTACAATACATGAATGTTCGGTTCTGTTTTGTAGAGCTTCTCTTAATTGTAGGTGGAAACTGTTTCTCTAAGAGAAGTAATTTTTAGATGAAAGTGACTTTTAAAGATAAACTCTATGCATAAAATGATTACGTGTATGAAATAAATCAAGAGAAGCTACTTATTTTAGCTCCTACAACCAAAGTCTGCAACCACTATATCTATATCCACTTTGTGCACCTGCAGCTGGTGAGGAGGTTTATATCAAAGAATAGCAAAGAAAAGCAAAAATAAAGGAATATGTGGTTTATCGAAGTAGTAAAAAAGCACACGAAGATAAAAATTCTCTCCACCTGTCGTACAAAAGCACTTCCACTGAAAAGGAACCGAAAACCATCCCAGCCTAACTCAACAATTTTTTTAAGAAAGTTAAGACCATGTGTTCCACAGAATTTTTTACGAATATAAACTCTGCGTTTCTGACAGGGTTGAATTTCCCTACGTTGGTTTTCCAACTGAAGGCTCCTCGCCCTGTGAAATTTCACTATTCAAATACGGTATGCACGAATCCTGGACTGTTAAAACGTGAACTATAAAAAAGTGTCTTTGCATACAAGCGAATCCACAGACGTCCTCGCTCTTCGCCGTGCATGTGCTAACGTGGCGAAAGTACGACACATTCACCTTACGAGCCGACAGTGGCGGATACAGGATTTTACTTCAGGATATGCCGTCCAAAAATTTTCATATACTATTCAGTAAAAATTATTTGACAATTTGGTAAAAAAATTATGACATTTCCAACGTAATTCGGTATGCATGCAGTAAATAACACGATAAGTCTTAATTTTGAATATTATGTTGTGAATATCAACAAATTACAATATAAATTGTTCAAACTCTATACTAATAGTTCAAAATATAGGCATAAAAGAGAAAGAGAGTAAGAGACTTACAATATACCAAATTAGGGGAATGATTTGCATCGCCGCCGCCTTCTTTGTTGCATGTTTATTATGAAAAATAGATGCAATGCCTCAAGTTCTCTTTAAACTACACAATTGTTGAAAAGCACAATTCGAACAATTAAATAAATTGCACTTGCATGGATTGAATCTTTGATCTTTGTATGCGATTATACAAACACTCGCATGATATTATGTACTGAATTTTTTATCAATCGCAATCGTCTATATACTAATCTTGGCGCATGACGGATGACTCAGATGATTGATCTTAGCAATGAAAGTAGATGTGTTTTTTCTATAGAAAGAAGAGGATCAAAGAGCAGAGATTGGATCTCACCTCACTTCAGTGGCCTGAGCGGATCCTCGATCTGACGATCTCAATCCCAATTAGTCACGACATCACGTACTAGACGCTTGGCATGGACACCTGTGTGGATCCATCAATTCGACACGGCGGACGAGACTCCCTCGCGCATCGCAGAGTTACTCCAAATCTAGGGTAGTCGATCCGATGATGTGCGGCATCTGAAATGATGGACACACGAGTACAATCATGTGGTCAATGCGTCATCGCATATACAGCGTCCTGGCGTTGTGTGGCCGCGGGCCGCGTCATCACCGCGTGAGGCCGAGGCCCAGAAAGTGGAAAGCCTGTTCTCGCGAGGGCAAAGCAGCTGGCCGCACTCACATGCATGTATATATACGTATTCAGGTAAGTTTTCTTGATTTTTTTTCACAGATATGCATGCATATATACGTATACATGCTGGGATTGCAGGGTATGCCCGGGCATACCCGGCATACCCTGTAGATCCGCCCCTACGAGCCGATCAATCAATTACAAATTTGCAAGGATAAATTGTCGCCGGATCGCTACAGACCCATGATCCTAACTTATATTTCCTCCATCCAAAATTAATTATCGTTATGATATTCATGCCGGCCAAACTTTCTTAGATTTAACTAGGTTGGTAAAAAAACATATTAACAAATAGTTTTGTATCTCCAAATAAATTTATTATGAAAAAAGTTTCAACGATCTATCTAATGATACTAATTATGAACTATTCTTGTATATATTTAGTCAAAGTTAAAGACATTTGATTCTTCGAGATGCGAGAACGATACTTATTTTTTGGATGGAAGGAGTAGTAATCTAACACCGTACATATGATTTACATAAACATTAATAATGATGACATATTGTAAAACTACGCATTCATAGAGGAATGAAATTAGCAATATAATAGTCATAGAAAATAAAATATTTACAATGATGGTTAGCTCATCTTATAATTTCAGTTTCACTCTACGAGTCCGGTCATCCATATTATGAAATCAAACTATGATATCATCGTTGTTGTTGGTCTACGAGTACTTGGGTTATATTATATATTTGAGACATGAAGCTAAGGTCTCACTCACATAAACGACAACAATGAGTCGACATGTTTGCTTCTGAATTCAGACTATCTCAAACAATTAAAAAACAAAAAAAAAAGAAATCTAAGATCTCATAGGAGTCACAAGCCATTAAGCCAATAGAGGCACAGGCATGGAATGGAGCAAGGTCTGTGAACGGAAGTACAGAAGACCGGATAAATTAACCAAACAATTACAAATTTGCGGATTAATGTGCTTCTTCTGCCTTGGACTTCAAACTGAACCAGCGGTTGTCGGGGTACTCTATCGTGCCAGTAAATGTAACCCTCATCAACGGGGAACTGACGGTGATCTAGACGGGAATTGAAGTGGTTCAGTTGGACATCTCTTTCCCGATCCAAGCACTCATTGTTGGATACAGAGTTAGGTTCCTGGCGGCAGAGCTTTGAACTCTCTGTCCAACAACGTTTCCAGCAAGAACGTTTTCAGAATATTGGATACAGAGTACAGTACTACACTACACGCCAGAAAAATACAGTGAAGGCAGGTGGCCACTTCTAGTGAGTTTCTGCAGCTGTGGCCTGCAAAATCAAGCACGTCTTGAAAACGTGTGCAGAAGCTTCCAGCTGGGAAGATTACAGGTAATGCTCAAATTAAAAGCACCCTAGATTTTCTTCAGCTCGCTTAATTTTCAACAGTTGGTCGAAAATTAAGGTTCCAAGGTAGTAGTACTACTGATAGCTGGTTCGGTCGTTGTCCTTGATTGTCAGTAATGCAAGTCTCAAAAAACAGTTGGATCGGAGACGATGATAATCAGTGAGTGAATCTTAGTAAATAAACAGTTAAAAGATACTTTTAGACATGGCGTTGTCCCATGAATCCGTGTGGTAACCGGTAAAGGCCTCTAAAAACAGTGGGAAATAATTATGCGCGAATGTGCTGGTTATTATTACGTACAATATTACTAGCACACTTGCACTGGAGGGTTAGGAAAGCCAAAGTCTGTAATCACAAGCGCGCGATCGAGCACGACATCGAAAGAGCCAGAGAGGGCAGAGAAGCCGACAGCCTGTTCGTTTCGCTGGTTTATTGTGGCTGAAAGTACTGTTCGCTGGTTTGTTGTGAGAGAAAAATACTGTTGGATGACTGCTGATTCCGCCGAATAACTCAAACAAACAGAGTGCGAGAAGCCCACGCAAAAAGGACTGACAAGTGACAGACAACCTATGCTGTTGCTGACACGCACGTACTGTAGTCTCTAGTAGTAGTAGCATATCGTGTCACGCATTGTTATCTGTTTGCTCCTCAACTACCTGACACTGTACATGATCTGATGATCGATCGCTGAGCCTCAGACACACGGCGATCGGCGAGGCCACTTGGTCCGCTGCAGCAGCAAGCAGTCGGGCGGGCGGTCGAGCGCGCAGTTATGCCGAAAAGCAACGGGTAACCGCCGCCGCGCCCAGGGCATGCAAGAGGGAGGGCCGCCGCCCAATTATTAAGCGGCGGGCGCGATCAGCAGCCCAACCCCCTTTTTAATTCTGCCGGTTGCCCCGGCTCCGGTGCAGCCCCAGCGGCCAGCGCCCGGCTTTTTGGCACTTCATCCTGTTCCTGATGACACGTCGGTCCCCTCCCCTCGACGAGCTAGGATCCGCGACCGGCATTCCCGTCCCAGACGACCGTTTCGTCGCGGTCGTGCATGCATGATGCATGGATCAGCGTCGTCCGAGCGCCGTTTCTTGCTGCTTGCGATGGCTGTCACGATGGAAGGCAGGCAAGGGGAGCTTCGTTGCTGGCGACATGCATGGAAGGCACATGCATGCGGATCGGAGCGTGCACACTGTGCGATCGATCGGATCGAGCTGACGACGATGGCTCCTCCGATCGGCGGCCGGCGATCGAGGAGGTCGTTGCATTGGCGCGCTCTCCTCGGCGTTTTAAGCCCCGCCACCGCGCGCGCGTCGTTTTCGCGGAGCAGAGCCGCGCACAGCAGGGGAGCCACTGCCGGTGCCGGCTCGTCGTCTCCCGTGGTATCAGCGAGCTGGTGGGAGCTAAACCTGGAAGTGGATTAAGATCCACGTCCATTAAAAGCAATCCAAAAGCAATCCACCTTGAGGAAAACACCTATCCAATCCAAACCAAATGCATTTTTGAAACGTCCAATCCAATCCAGTCCACACCGATTGAATCCAGTCCAATCCATTCATCCGAATAATGTCACCGTCGCCAGACTTGTCAGGTGCTCTACGAGGCGCTGCCGTAGGACCTGATGGATCACCTGAGCCTAGTGCGAGAGCACCAGCGGGACTGCATGCGCAACCACGCCGTGGCCATGGGCGGGCAGGCGTTCGACGGTTGCGACGAGTACATGGCGTCGCCGCGGACTCGCTCAAGTGCGCGGCGTGCGGGTCCGCCGCCACAGCTTCCACCGCATGTTGGTGGCACCGAGCTCATGCGCACTGCCCGTCTTCTTCCACCTGCCGCATCGGGACTCTACCCACGCCGCCGCCGCAGCAGCACTTCCACCACCACCACCAGGCCACGCTAGAGGCCTTCCTCCCGTTGGTGCCCGTGCCCGTGCCGACGCCGCCACACCTCGCGCTGTCGTACCACGCCGTGCCCAACGCCACCCCCTCCCCCGGTGGCTCGCGCGCGCCGGCTTCGAGACGCCGCCGCGCCTGGACGACTTTAGCGTCAGCGTCGTACCTAGGAGCGGTGGGGGCAGCGGCATCGGCAGCGGCAGCTTCGGCCGGAAGCGGTTCTAGACCAAGCTCACCCGGAGCAGAAGGCACGAATGCTGGGAGATAGCGCCGCCGCCGTCGCGCGCTGTGAAGTCCGTGGATTTTGGATATGTAGGTTTTTCAGTCCAAACCAATCCGAACACTTTTGGGTTTTGTGAAAATGGATATCCAGGTCCAATAGCATCCATTCATTTCAATCAAAAACGGGTTAAGTCCGTTTGTACCGTGGATGATCCAAATCCACTTCCAGGTATAGTGGGAGCACGGGTAAAGGGAACGAGATGCGTGGACGTAAGCAGCAGAGCCGGGGGTTGGCGCGCGGGGGGAGAGACGTGAGTGAGGCGCCAGGGCATGCATGGCCCCATTGGAAGGAAGAGGAACAAACCTACGAGATGGATGATGGCGATGCGTGTTTATTTGCTGTGAGGGTACGTATATACGTACGTTGCTGTGATGGCGTCACGTTCAGATGGCGCGATACCGGTGCACGTTTGCCATATTTGCGAGTGGTTACGACTAGTGGGTTGCAGCAGCTGGTGATGATGATGATGATGATACGATACGATACGATCCATCACCACACAGACGGAGCAAAAGGAAAGCGAAGGAAAGAGCGCAACAAAGCGTCCGTCAGGCGCGCCGCGCGTTGTGATCGTGAAAGCTAACGGATGCATATGCACCAGCTGTTTTTTTCTTCTCGTCTGTGGATTTGTCAAGGGAACAACGAGACGAGAAATTGGTAGCACGTATACGGGCTATTCGGCTGGATTTTCTGTATAGAAAAAAAAAGTCCTCTTTGGCTCCTGATGCTACGACCGGTTTCTGACGGCATGCATTTTCAGTCAGCGAAGGAAGGTTGTAACATGCACTACAGAGTACTCCTACTACAGTAGCAAAAAAAGGTACTCCTACTACCATATCAGTCTATCATCACCCTAGCAAATTCTACTAGGGTGTGTTTAGATGGTGAAAAAGTTTGGGTTCGGCTACTGTAGCACTTTTTGTTGTTATTTGGTAAAATTTATCCAATCATAGACTAACTAGACTCAAAAGATTCGTCTCGACATTTACAGACAAACTGTGTAATTAGTTTTTTCTTTCGTCTACATTTAGTACTCCATGCATGTGTCGCAAGATTTGATGTGACAGGTACTGTAGCACTTTTTGGGTTTGCTTTTTGGGTGGGAGGAGCAACTAAACAGGCTCTATACTCCATCACTTGTACGAGCGGTAAATTAAATGGTCAGAACTTTTTTTGAGAGAGAGAGAACGGTTTGCATTTATGCTATGCACGCTGCTGTCGTGCCAACACTAGCCAGGCGCAAGGTATTTTGCTACCACAGCTGCCCCATCTCCATCATTTGGCCACTGTTCCAGCAGTGGTCAGCTGACACACTGTGTGGAGAGTGGACCAGCACACTGTTCCAGCAGCTGGAAGGGCCAGGCTCGCAATCTGGATCGTCATCACACGCGTGCACGTTGCATCTCACGATGATAGAACCCGTGGTTGCACTCGCGCCACAGCCCACAGCCATACATACGCCTGCCTTGGCCCAAATCAGGCCAATATAAGAAATCTGATCTGGACACGTGCGGACATTGAGGACGATTTTTTTTGTTTCATTTGTGGCGTGTTGTCTTAACTTTTACTCAAAGAAAATGACTCCTTCTGGAACCCAGGTCAATAAGTAGGTCACTTTCTCTCTCTCCCCTCCCCTGCGACGACCAATATGCACCGGTGTGGTACAAGCCGTGAAAGTATGAGCAATTGTTTTTAGTTTTTATTTGCTCTCAAAAGAAAATTGTTTTTAGTTTTCATCCGTGTGTACTACCAGTTTGCATACTTCTGATAGGTGATTGTAGTAGACTTGTATACGCAAACCCAGCCTCCCGAGCTGATCGCAGCTTCTCAGTCTCAGGTAACGTTACCTGAGCCGTGACGGCGGCGAATGAATATGCGTGGTGGCACACGGCTATCAGCCAACCAACCCCCACCTAGACTCCGCCAACTCAACCAGCGCCGACCGCCGAGCGAGGCCGCGGTGCGAGGTCGTCTGGCCCCTCCGCGGCAACGTGCGCCGAACCTGCGCCACACACATGCATGTCCCCGCGGCCGCGCACTGCTGCCGCCGCGAAGCACACGTTTTTCCGCCAATTTCAACGGGGCTGCTAGCAGAGCTGACGACGAGAGAGACCACCCGCGTGGCGTGAGTCGTGACAGCCGCGTGGTGTGCCAGGTGGGCGCCGCTAGGTTGACCGGATGGTTGCGTTGCGTCCGCCGAGGGCCGAGGCAGCGAGGCCGCGCGGTTCTCTGCGGCGGCGGCGAGCGGTTCATCTGCTTTCTGGCGGCACCCGGCACGCCAGCGGGAGGCACGATTGCAGCACGTCTATGTCTAGCCAACTATAGTGGTCAACTAATAGAAAAAAAAAACTATAGTGGTCAAAGAAGTGAACACGCCGATCATCTTTGGTTAAGAGGCGGACCACCTATAGGCGCGAGGTGGGAACGGCTGCCCTACCTCTCCTCCTGTCGGCCTCGAGTCCCTGACGCTGGCTCAAGTCACGCGTCGACAGTCTATGGTTGAACAGGTAAACATAGAGAATGATGAGTGAATTGGGTGCTCGTGACGTGTTTGGACTGTTGTTACCTAGGGTCTAGGCCGTCCATCTCCTATTCCCATATAGGGCAGGGCAGGGCTAGTGCTAGGCACTGTATCTCAGCCGGCGACATCGATTTCTAGCAGCCAAAGCCTGAAGTTGCATTAGAGCAAGATCAATAATGAAGCCAAGTTACTTGGCTATAAGACAAGCTATAAAAACCAAGTTATACAATAAATATCTTCTATTTGTCTTTAAAAAGTCTCTCTCCTATTTTTCCTCACAACACTTACTACTTGGACTCACTAATACCTATGCTTCCGTGCCCAACTTGGTGCTTGCATGGGAGCCCAGCTCTCATCTCTTTCTTCTCTTCTCTCCTTCACATCAGCATTAGCTTGACTATAAGCCCATTATTATACATGCTCTTATACACCGTGGTTGATGCTAAGGGTACAATTGAATGTCCTTGGGATTTTGAAAATTGGATTAAAATATCTGTAGGGTACGAACAATGGAGCTTTTGGCAGGGAAAAGAAGATCTTATGACTAGATTCTTAAAATATCTGTAGGGTACGAACAGTGGAGCTTTTGGAAGGAAAAAGAAGATCTTATGACTAGATTCTTACAATCCATGAGTCCATAGCTTCTTCAAGATTATTCATCTCCTCAATCCTTAAAATACATATAATCCATGTAGGTAGAATTCAAAGATCCAAACGGATGAGATTTTTATTATGCAGAATCCGGATTATAGAATCCCTTAAGATTCAAACTCTACTACCCTACATGTGTTGGCGGCGCTCCTGGTGCCTCGTTCCTCGTACCATAAACCCTAACTAGATGCGACCGCACCCAGGCCCAAATACCAAAAGCCTTATCTCTACACCTAAAAAAATATCCAATACCAAAACCCTAACTAGGTGATCATCGCTCACCTGTACATCTACGCCGCGCCATCGTGGATAGCTACGGCGGCGGCCTGCGCTGCTGCCATTATAGCACCTGGTGCATGGTGGAGGGTTGCAACACTGCTGCATGCATCAACCCAGCACACCAAGAACCAGAGCGATGGTAGAGATGACGGTAAGTGCAACAGTCGTTGTCGCAAAAAGAAGACACAGCGGCCATGGAAAGGAGTGGGCGGGAGCGACGCAGTCATCCAGGGGCACGGCGGCGAGTATCTGAGTTCGTGATCTAATTCAGAAGGAGCTGATGGCAACAATAGGAAAAAGTGGAGGATTCCAGTGAAAAAATACAAAGAAATATAAATAGCAAATGAATGGCAAAAGCTGATCTCAAATTTACATAGACTTCAGGGCTCCCAATACAAACACCCTGTTCGTTTGAGCTATTCAGCCAAATCAGCAGCCATCCAGCAGTGTTTTTCTCTCACAATAAACCAGCGAACAGTACTTTCAGCCACAATAAACCAGCGAAACGAACAGGCTGAAAGTTTTTGTTAGCTTCTTGTCTTTTCCCAAACAATGCACAAATTGACTCAAACTTATAAAATAGAATTCAAACCCAAAGATTATAATTCAATTTTTTAAGTTTCTTTTCGAACAGAGAGTGTAATCATGTCACTGCGTGTGAAATATAAATCTCAAAAAGCCTAAGAGCATGTACAACACATAGACAATCTACTAAAAAATCAGTCTAAAAAGCTTGAAAGTTAACTCCAAAGTCATGAATATAAGTATGCTTGTGCGGACCGGAAGAGGCTCGATGTCAGGCCATACTTGTTCTAGAACAAAAGAATCGGCATGGGCGTCCATTATTTTGAATATTATCAAAAAGGCTAAGTGCATTTAAAAATAGTTTAGGTGGCCAATGTAAAAAATTTTCATAATTTTTTATTACTTTCTAAAAATGATCAAATCCTTCATAATAGACGTGAACAAAAAATCGTAGCTCCGTGTAACACACGGGCATATATGTAGTAGTACATAGATTTTTGCCCTATAGGCACCCCTGGCCAAGCAGCTGCACCACAGCGCAGCGCGGAGAGCCCGCCACAGCCCACAATTCCCAACTGGATTGCAGGAGACAGCCCACAATACCCAACTGGATTGCAGGAGACAGCCCACAAAGGCACAATCTCACGTACGCAGCTTTCCGTGTCCGCGGCCATCCGACTCTTTCGACTGCACGCCTCGCCTCTTCTGCTCCCGCGGCCTTCTCTCTTTCTCGTTCTACTCGTCGATTCGTCTTCCAGGCTCGCAGCTCCCCTCCACGCACAATCAATCAGGGAACTAGGGAAGGCATCAATGCTCTTGTCGGCTAGCAGATCGACGGCTGCGGCAGGCGGCGTTGCTGCTGCTGGGTGCTGGGCGCACCAGCGTAGGCAGCACGGTAACAGGCAGCTGCGCAGGTGCAGTCAAGTAAGGAACTTCATCGTTCTTTTTTCAATTTCCGTCGGTCTAAATGTCTATTCATCCAATGAATTTAATTTGTAATTCTTGTTAGTTTGTCCAGATTTTAGGGTTAGTTTTTTTTGTGTTCTTTCTGTGATATTTATTAAATATTTTTGTGGGTGCTAGGAAATACATTATACATGGAAAGACTTTATAAAAGAAAAGCACCAGGCAGTGGTAATGCAAGGAATTCATGTCCATTAATTGAGAATTGGGAAGAGGAGATCAAATAGGCTTATTGTCTATGTGGAGAAAGAAGAATTAAATTAAGTTACAAATGATGTTGTGGTTCATCGCTTCATGAACATGGAAGGAAAATGACGTAGATTTGATCTATAAGAGGCAATGTATCTCTTTTCAGTTTTTCAACCATATATTATATAAATTGTTTGCTTATAATAATCGGTTTATTTCTTTTTATTTAGGTCAGTGAGGATTTTGTGGTTGAGGATTGCATTTTGCCAACACTGGCGATCTTTTGTTGTTATGATTTGTGGGATCCTCTTACTATATTTTGGTAAATAAATGGTAAGCACAAACTCACTATTACCGCACAGCTTCATTGTTGATGTACATCAATATTATTTGTTTTAAATTATTTATGCTAAAATCATGGCTCCATAAGACCACAAGGCTGCACCCCTGCCCTTACATACCCCAGCGGAAAGCGGTGTGCGTGCCCTTCGCATGGCAGCCGCGACTGCGACTAACATCTCTGCTCCTGCCTATGGTTGTGCCGAGCACCTCTGCCCCTATGGCTGCGACTTACAATGATGGTTTTGGGGATGAGATGAAGCAGCTAGAGCCAGCGCTGGATCAAGCTCCTTTCTCATCCTCTGTTTTTAGACAAGGTCCACCACTGCTTTGGAAGACGACCCTCCATCGTAAAATATACAAGTATAACTGAAGTTGTGGTAAATCAAATTGCATAAGTTAATTTAAATTATAATAAATATACTAATATTTTACCATATCAAATGAGTATCGCTATGGAACATACTCCCTCTGTCCACAAAAGAATGCAATTATGAGATTTGTGTCGGTCAAGTTTGACTAAGTTTATAGTAAATATTATTAGTATTTATGTCTCCAAATAAACTTACTATGAAAATATATTCTATCACTAATCTAATAATACTAATTTTGTATTATCAATGTTAATACTTTTTTTTATATAATTTTGGTCAAAGTACAAATGGTTTGACTTCTTGAAAAGTGAGAATTGCATTCTTTCGTGGATTCTATGATGATCTAATAACTTATATTAAACAAATGATACATACCTAATATAATCAATAAATATTAAATTCAAACTAATAAAAGCAATTTGATTTACATACGAGTTCAAAAATATGCCTAAATAAAGAGTCCATGTAAAACAAAATTATACTAGTAAAAACAATTTTTGAATGAAAAACTATGAAATGTTAATAGTTTGATCTACAAGTGAATTTAAAAATACCTAAACAAAGAGTTCATATACATTATAATTATTAAATTGCTAATCTTGAATTAAAGTTTATGTAAAAAATAGTTTTGATTTCTATATGTTGGAAAAGGCACCTAAATAAAAAATAGTGTGTTGCTAAATAAAATTTACAAATAATTATCTCTTCACTTTTATTTAAGGGTTAAAAAATGCAGTGTTGATCCTATAGATTTGTACTGTAACAACCTATCTACCATAAGATATAGTAAAAAATAAATAAGACTTCAATTCAAATAGAACATGTATGAAAAGAACTACTCCCTGTGATCTAATTTATAAGGTGCAATTTGGCATGGCACAATCTCATAAATTGACTTTGACCATTTATTTGTTTATATTAGTATTTTTTTATGATTATGGATAGTATGTTGGATTATAAATTGAATTATATTAACTTTGCATTGTAAGAGTTAAAAATACTTCTAATTTAGAGATTGTAAAGTCTGAATCTTCATATGTGTGATTGGCTTATACACTGGACCGAGTAGCAGTGTAGAATTCAATCAACATTACCAGTGGACTTTGTTATGGTAATAAAACAAAAAAGAAACCTAGAAGGATAAAAGAGACTTTTTGCGCTGCTAAAAAGCCTTTCAGAAAAATCAGTAGATCAAAAAATGATTATGTTTTTTCGAACTTGATTATATTTTTTTCTTACATAACCACTTCAGGAAGTAGCTAATTTCTCAACTAGCAAAACGTGCTTCTAATTTTGGACCGATACCATGGTTCATGGGCCACGAGAATGGATGCAATCACGCACGGCCCCGTCACACTCACAGACTCGCTAACACACACTTCTAGCCTTCTACTAGGCCCAACCCCACCCTGCACTCGGCCTCGGCAGGAGAAAATAGGGATTTTGCCCTCATGGTAAGTGGGTTTCGCTGGAATGCCCTTAAGTTCGTGGGCTTCGTCAGTTTGCCCTTGTGAAACGAGTGATGCCCGGTAGAATGCCCTGAGTATGAATTATTGGATAATTTTTTTAGGGGGCATCATATATTTTTCCCCGTTTTGCCCTGCCTTATCCCTTCTCTTCATTCAGTCACGGTCACGGTAAAGAGGAGACGGCTCACGGGAGGATTGGAGACACGGGCGAACAGGAGAGGAGAACCCTGGACGCCGGCGGTGCCGCCCCGACGCGCCAGCGCCGCCGCCCGCCCGCGACCAGCCGTCGGCCGCGCCCCTCGACGCCAGCCCGCTCGTGCAGCTGCCCCGACGAGGAGATCTTCCCCGACGCGGACCAGGCCGCGGCTTCCCCGAGCGTCCTGTAAGGTCCAAATGGCTAGAGGGGGGGGTGAATAGCTTATTTAAAATTCTACGAGCTTCACTAAACAACCACGTTAGTATAAAAGATGGCTAAGCTAATTCTAGCACTAGCTCAACTATACTATGCAAGCCACCTATACAATACTAGTAAAGCAAGGCTATGTTTTCTAATACACACCAACAAGACTAAGTCACTAAGCTACTTACTCCTATGTGATAAAGGCTACACTAGGACTAGTACAAGAAAGTAGAGAGCAAGTGACTTGATTCTTATACCAACGATGTAGAGAAGTAATGCACTCGAAGAATCAATCACAATGATCAACCACAAGAGAAATCCTCGGCAAAGAGATGACACAAGATTTTTACCGAGGTTCACTTGCTTCCCGGCAAGCTACTCCTCGTTGTGGCGATGCACCCACTTGTCGGTTCGCGAGCTAATCGACTATCAAGAGTCAAGTCCTCGGCGGGCGCTGCACAACCGCACACAAGATGAGGATCCTCCAAGCCACGAGCTCCACTAGAGTATCCAATTTGCGAACTCCCGCGGGGAAGGATCAAGAACCCCTTACAACACTTGGTGAGGGCTCCAACAATCTCCAAGTGCGAGCTCAATCACCTCCGCTGCTCCAAGCCGTCTACCGTGTCGGGAAACACGAAAGAGTAACAAGAAATCCGCAGCAACTCGAAGATCAAGTGCCTCTAGAATGCAACTCTCAAGCAATGCACTTGAATCTCACTCAATCTCACTCAAGATGTGCAACTAAGCAAAGAGATGAGTGGAGGGGTTGTTCTCTAGCTCAAAGAATGTCTCTAGGTCTCAAAATGTGCAAGAGTTACCCTCAAACCCCGGCCAACGTCTATTTATAACGAAGGGGTACGCAGCTAGCCGTTACCGGATGACGCAGTTCAAATCGCGCTGACCGGACGCTCCGGTCAGGGTGACCGGACGCGTCCGGTCACTACAGGACAAGCAAAAACAGTGCGCGTCAGAAGTAACCGTTGCCGTGACCGGACGCGCTCTAGCATTTGACCGGACGCGACAGTGCCAGCGTCCGGTCGCAGTCCAGTAAGCTCCCGTCGAGACCGGACGCGTCCGATCGCACGTGACCGGACGCGCCGCGCGTCCGATCGGCACTCCGCTGCTCTGTTGACGGTCCTTAAGTACCAAATATAGTTATCAAATAAATATAGAAAAGGATCCAAATGCAACCAACACCTAGACTTAGGGTTTTATCTGACAGAATTCCATGAGTTTTGGTGTTTGTCTGTTTCTGCAGGGGGTTATCAGGAAATACGGAGGAAAGGCCCACACGTCGGGTTTACATAGAGATAATAACGTGTTCACCAATTTTTTATCATCTAGAAGACTCCAGAAGCCACGAGATCGAACGGGAGGCCGAACGGGCTCGGAGGCAGGGCGCCCGCCCTGCTCCCTAGGGCGCCCGCCCTGGCCTGAGAGCCAATCAGGCTCCGTCTCGCGGATTATGCTCCACCGACCTAAGGGATCAAGGAAAACCGTGCGATTAATGTCGGTTTGATCCGACGGCCCACGTTCACTTGAGGGGGCTATATAAGCAGGACCCCTGGCCCCTGGAGGAGGCACTCCCTCATTCTCATTCTTCAAACCCTAATCTCAGGAGGAGAGTCTCTGATCAAGCCCTAGAGCCACCACATCAACTAGATCTCTAGTATAGCATAGCTACATAGGATTAGAACTAGAAGGAGTCAATCTTCGATTGGTTTCGGATCTGTCAAGAGGATTCTTGGTAATTCCTTTACTGTTCTTCATTGTTCATCTTTGTTCTTCAATATTATGAATACAACTTTGTTCTATTTCAATATATTGATTATGACTATGCTTTACTTGTTTATGTTTGCGATTATATTGTTCTTAGTTTATCGTAGTTATACGCTTGGCTTAGTTAGATTGGAATTATATACATGTTTAGGATCGTATAGCGTTTATCCATCGGATCCATGGGTAAATGATAAATATTGTGTAGGCGTGGTGCTTAGACCATATTTATCTGCGATTGCACCTTATATGCCGGATCGTGGGGTGGTCCGCGATGGTGACAGCTTCGTTGGTTCTTATATAGTCCCCCTCCCGTGTGTAAGGCAGGCAGAGCAACATTATTACGGGGGAGTGATTGCTATGTTTCTCATCTTCCTTGATAATATCACTATGCATGGGCGTAGTCCTTTTTCGCAATGATTGCCAAGTGTACTTGCACTAACTATGATATGCTAGACTTTATAGTTAAGAATAACTTAGGAAATATCCTTGTAGTTCGTCCTAATACCATGCTAATGACTTGCTAGAATATCTGTTGAGGTGCTTATCATTATTATATGTGGCTAGCTGATCAGATTAATTATCTTTGTCACCATTCATACTTTATCTATATTTTATGTGACACTTACCCCTGTATGCAAGAGATAGATGAATGCTCTCACTTATACATGCAATGATTGATACTCATTCCTATATTCCATTCCATAATCAACATTGATGTTAGTAATCCCTTCCCAGTGGTAAATATATAAATAACGATACCTGGAATACTTCCCGGTTAAAATGCTACATCGGTATTAATCTGTGCGCTTGCAGATCTTATTTTTTATTTATTTAGAAGAACATTTGCATATTTCAATACCGCGTCTCTCATGTCATGCTGGGGATGACAACTTGGCTTAAGTGGCATGAGGGATAGGTTCGGCATTTTTGGCGCCGTTATCAGAATTAGAAAACTAAGTCTACTTTTGGTAATGACGTTAAGAATGCCCAACAAGCATTTTTGGCGCCGTTGCCGGGGAAGGTTGATTTACTAACAAGGAATGAATACGGAATTTGAGTCATAATTCGCATCATTAAGTGATTGAGATCATCAATTCTCCCATACAGATTTACCCCTGTATTTTTCCATTCTTATTGTTTTGCAGGGTGATGTATGAATAGAGGACATCTTCCAGAAAATTTTGTTGACAACCCCGAAGCATTAATCAGAGGGGCAAGAGCCAAGCTCAAGAAGTCAACACTTCGACGCAACACTTCATCCAATCCAGAAGACCGCCGAAGTTTCATCCGGAATTTGTCAACAGAGTTCGCAGCCATGGCGAACAAGACGATCCGCGAGTTCTCAGCTCCCACTACGGACAACATCCGCACTGGACCTGCCGCGGCCATCGACAAGAACTTTGAGCTCAAGCCAGGGCTCATCAACATGGTACAAGCCAACCAGTTTTGTGGGAAGCCGCACGAAGATGCAAGTGCTCATCTCCAATACTTCCTAGAGATTTGCAGCGCATTCACTTTATTAGATGTTCCCAGAGACGCCATACTACTTCCCATTCTCACTATTGGGGAGAGCGAAGCAGTGGTTCTACGCGACGAAGGATAAGAACACTACGTGGGCACTCTGCTCTACGAACTTTCTGGCTAAGTTCTTTCCCATGGGCAAGACCAATGCTCTCCGTGGGAAGATTACAAGTTTTCAGCAACAACATGATAAATCCGTTCCAGAAGCATGGGAGCGCTTTCAAGATTACATCCTAGAATGTCCCCATCATGGAATGGAGAGCTGGCTACTTATGCAGACTTTCTATCATGGGCTCATCACTAGTGCTCGTGAGACCATGGATGCTGCAGCTGGAGGCGCATTTCTATCACTCACTATACCACAAGTTACAGCCCTTGTGGAGAAGATGGCGTCCAACCAAGGTTGGAACGAAGAGAGGACTCAAACACGCAAGAAGGGTGGAGGTATGCACCAGCTCAAGGAGGTAGACATGCTGTCTGCAAAGTTAGTCCTACTCATGAAAAAGCTCGATGACAAAGCTGGAGACAAAAGAGAAGTCATGAACGTCTACGACTCTCACATGACTTGTGAGGAATGTGGAGACACTGGACACTCAGGCAATCACTGCCCTGAGATGCTTGAGGATGCAAGGTACATCAACAACAACAACTACAACCGTCCTCAACAAAATCAAGGTTAGAATCAACAGAGGCCTAACTACTCAGGTAACTACTCAGGTAATTATCAAGGTAATAACTCTTACAACAACAATAATAATTTTCCACCCCTGAGAGAGTTAGTGTCTAATCAAGGAAAACTAATGGATAACTTGTCTAAGAAATTGGCATCCAATGATAAAATACTAGAAAACATAAATAATAGAATGGATAATACTGCCATCAAAAACCAAATTAGCTTTAATAAAATGATTGAATCTCAGTTAAATCAAATAGCTGCTGCTATTCCTGCTACTAACCCCGGTATACCATCACAACCGGAAGGATTAGAATCTGCAAATCTTGTAGACATGTTTGATGCAGGTAACTATTGGAGTAATCCCGCTGTCGGAGTACATAATGACCTTCTGCCAGTCAAGGGAGGCGATCCAGGACGCCCCGTCATCCCGATCTCCATCGGCATGGTGGACTTCCCAGAAGCACTCTGTGACTTTGGCTCCAGCGTCAACATTATGCATAGGGTACTCTATGAAAAATTCTTTACATATCCTTTATCAGAAACAACTATGTGTTTGCAGCTTGCAGATCGGACACTAAGCTTTCCTAAAGGAATATTAAAGAACATGTGTGTCCGAGTTGGTACCTCGTATGCTCCAGCTGACTTCGTGGTGATAGAGACCGGGTCCGATGAGAGGTCACCAGTTATTCTAGGAAGGCCATTCCTGAACACCTCGGGAGCTGTCATCTACGCCAGCGCTGCGAAGATCAACTTCAACATCAAGGGGAGGAAGGAGACGTTTTCCTTCAAGAACATGATTACACAAATCCCAGAGCAACCCCAACATGAACCAAGGAAGAGGACCAACAGGAGGAACAAGCAGAACAAGAACAACCAAGGATGGACCGAATCAGCTAAGATGGTCACTGCAGTTCAAGGAGGTCATGACCGACGACCCAAGTCACCGTTCCTAATCAAGAAGGACGACCCAGGCATGCCAAGCATTGAGTGCTCAATCAATGGATACTCCTTTCAGAAGGCGCTCTGCGACACTGGATCAGGCGTCAACATAATGGCCATAGTCACCTATCAGCTCTTGTACGGGACCATGCCCTTAAAACCAACATACACTCAGCTCCAGATGGCAGATCAGACATCCCGAAAGGTCGAAGGTATAGTAACCGATGTCCCTGTTAAAATTAACGATCATTTTGTCCATACAGACTTTCAGGTCATTGACATGGGAGACGACGAGTACGAGCCACCCATCATCCTAGGAAGACCGTTCCTAGGCACCGTCAAAGCAATCATCTACATTGGAACCGGAGAAGTCCATATGCATTTTTCCTCTGAGAAGATATGCCGCTACTTTAATGACCCTAACTATATAGTTGAAGATTCTAAGCAGGTCAGGACAAGAAGAAGGCGACGTAACTGTAACCAAAGGAGGCAAACCATCAAGGACGTATGGTCAGACTATGAAGGAGAGGTCATAAGGCCCGAGGATACACAACAGGAGACCGAAGCACCAAGTCGGGTATGGAAGGCGAAGACAGTTACACAAGAAGAGGAGGCGCTGCCAGAACCACCGTCTACGCCACCCAAATCCCAGGACAACTAAGAAGAAAAGAAGTCCTGTTCGGAGGACTTAAAAACACCGAACGTCGTGCCAAGAGGTAAACTTGGTAGTTATCATTTTCCCTTTAATTATTGCTCAGTTAATCATGTTCATTCTGTCTAAAAAAATATTGAAAACAGTAAGCCCCATGTGAGTATGCGAGTGGCATAAAACCCATAAGTACATTCACTGTGGTGGCATAAAAATAATAATAATAATAATAATATATTTTTTCTGTTCTATAAAAATGAAAATAAAAATAGAGAGTGACATTTATCAAGGAAGCTCAAACATGATAAAGGCTAGATATTTATGCTAACGCTTAATCAAGTTCCACGAAGCTTTGTTGTCTATTTGAGCTCCACAGAATTCAGGAAGACTAGCAGATGGAGGACATCCTAATCGTTGTCAGGGTGCTGCCGACATTCAAATACACCTCTGCACCTGCTAGCTACATCAGAAGAAATTACGTCAAGATCCACCTTGGGGGAGAGCACCCCCATTTATCCCGATAAGTATTTTTATCTACATTTATACCTATGCTTTATTAAAATAAAAAGATGCATAATCATGAAAACCCAAATAAATATTTTGTGTTTATATATATTTGCTTAGTTTAATAAATAAATAAAGTAGCTATGCTAAACTGAATCTTGAAAATAAAACTCTAGCATGGATATGATGAATAGTTGCTCTGCCTAATTTTCAAATTTGTTCTCTCTCTAGTTTAGACATAATTGTTATAATTTAAAACTGGCTCTAAACCTGAACTAGTGGGAAGAGAACTTGATCTGAAGTCTAAGTTGTTAGCGGATATGATATGGGAAGGTTGAGCTGCTGTTTATCTGTTCCTAGAGATGCTAGAATTCTGGAGAATTTTATCTTTGAAAATCTTTAAAATGTTGCATGATGAGTTCCTGTATGATGAGAGTTTAAATTCCTACCACAGCCATATATACATGCTTGTTAGATTAAGAGCCGCACTTTTACTACTTACTGCTTATGGGCATTGAGTGTGGTCAAGCTGTGTAGACCCTTAGGAACTTGTCATGTGGTTAAAATCAAGATTCACTTGCACGTTCACTCATACATGCTGCTTCTACTCCGGAAGTACGCATCCACATATATCCACTCATTTCCATCTCCAGATTCACCCAAAAATTATTCTACTCCTGACCTGGGAGAGAATAGCAAAAAACATTATCCCATTCCTGTTATTCCCTGTGAAGTTAATGCTCAAGTCATTTCTACTACCACTTGCTATATTTTCAAAAGAGGGAGATTGCTCTAAAAAAAATATAAATACGAGGAAATAAAAAGGAGCAAGTGCTCGGAACCTCGAAGAAAGAAAAAGTGAGACGTGTGGTAAAAATGGACAAGTGTCCGACAGTAGAATTAGGGGTACAAGATACCCACCTGAGAGGAAAAAAAAAGAAAAAAAATAGAGCATCTCATTCTCCTCAAAAGTTTTAAAAAGCAAGAAAGGTATGTATTCCCTCAAAAAGAGCATTAGACTTTTGTTATCACCATACACCACTCATTCACCACACATGCACATCTTGATTTGACTTATTGACTTGTTTCTCTGGATCCATGGTTTGACTATGCAATAAATGTTCTATGAGTATGTATACTGTATCTCCCACCTATGAGCTCCAGATATCAAAGCCTTATTAGAGTAGAGTGAGAGAGAAGGCAATGTCACTACGCCTTATACCATAAATACCACATACTTTGAGAGAGAAGGCATATACCGTTACTGCCTTGGTAAGGATCCAGAAATACCACAAAAGAGAGACCCGAGAAAGTCATACAAGGAATCTCTGAGTTTTATTTGAAAAATTTGCAAAAACTCCAGAGCTATAGCTGATCAAGAATAAGAGACATGGCGTTTGACTAGACCGTTCTATCTTTTAACCACTCAAGATGCAGGTGACGGTTGCAAGCCCCATGGTGAAAGGTAAAATGAGTAAGTTTTAAGTCTTGACAGTTTACTCTAACTCAGGGATGAGACCTTATTTGAAAGCATATGTACCGTCAACGTTCAAAGGCGTTGCAGCAACTTCTGATCCATAATGAGTCTATCCTTGCTCAGGGACGAGCAAGAGGTAAGCTTGGGAGAGTTTGTTGACGGTCCTTAAGTACCAAATATAGTTATCAAATAAATAAAGAAAATGATCCAAATGCAACCAACACCTAGACTTAGGGTTTTATCTGACAGAATTCCACGAGTTTTGGTGTTTGTCTGTTTCTGCAGGGGGTTATCAGGAAATACGGAGGAAAGGCCCACACGTCGGGTTTACATAGAGATAATAACGTGTTCACCGATTTTCTATCATCTAGAAGACTCCAGAAGCCACGAGATCGAACGGGAGGCCGAACGGGCTCGGAGGCAGGGCGCCCGCCCTGCTCCCTAGGGTGCCCACCCTAGCCTGAGAGCCAATCAGGCTCCGTCTCGCGGATTATGCTCCACCGACCTAAGGGATCAAGGAAAACCATGCGATTAATGTCGGTTTGATCCGACGGCCCACGTTCACTTGAGGGGGCTATATAAGTAGGACCCCTGGCCCCTGGAGGAGGCACTCCCTCATTCTCATTCTTCAAACCCTAATCTCAGGAGGAGAGTCTCTGATCAAGCCCTAGAGCCACCACATCAACTAGATCTCTAGTATAGCATAGCTACATAAGATTAGAACTAGAAGGAGTTAATCTTCGATTGGTTTCCGGATCTGTCAAGAGGATTCTTGGTAATTCCTTTACTGTTCTTCATTGTTCATCTTTGTTCTTCAATATTATGAATACAACTTTGTTCTATTTCAATATATTGATTATGACTATGCTCTACTTGTTTATGTTTGCGATTATATTGTTCTTAGTTTATCGTAGTTATACGCTTGGCTTAGTTAGATTGGAATTATATACATGTTTAGGATCGTATAGCGTTTATCCATCGGATCCATGGGTAAATGATAAATATTGTGTAGGCGTGGTGCTTAGACCATATTTATCTGCGATTGCACCTTATATGCCGGATCGTGGGGTGGTCCGCGATGGTGACAGCTTCGTTGGTTCTTATATAGTCCCCCTCCCGTGTGTAAGGCAGGCAGAGCAACATTATTACGGGGGAGTGATTGCTATGTTTCTCATCTTCCTTGATAATATCACTATGCATGGGCGTAGTCCTTTTTCGCAATGATTGCCAAGTGTACTTGCACTAACTATGATATGCTAGACTTTATAGTTAAGAATAACTTAGGAAATATCCTTGTAGTTCGTCCTAATACCATGCTAATGACTTGCTAGAATATCTGTTGAGGTGCTTATCATTATTATATGTGGCTAGCTGATCAGATTAATTATCTTTGTCACCATTCATACTTTATCTATATTTTATGTGACACTTACCCCTGTATGCAAGAGATAGATGAATGCTCTCACTTATACATGCAATGATTGATACTCATTCCTATATTCCATTCCATAATCAACATTGATGTTAGTAATCCCTTCCCAGTGGTAAAAATATAAATAACGATACCTAGAATACTTCCCGGTTAAAATGCTACATCGGTATTAATCTGTGCGCTTGCAGATCTTATTTATTATTTATTTAGAAGAGCATTTGCATATTTCAATACCGCGTCTCTCATGTCATGCTGGGGATAACAACTTGGCTTAAGTGGCATGAGGGATAGGTTCGGCATTTTTGGCGCCGTTATCAGAATTAGAAAACTAAGTCTACTTTTGGTAATGACGTTAAGAATGCCCAACATGCTCTCTGCCCCTCTGGACGCCTGACCGGGCGCTCCGGTTCCGTGAGGGACCGGACGCGCCTGTCGCGCGCTCTCCTTCTGCGCATAGGTGAATTGACCGGACTCGCTGGTCAGGCCAGACCAGCGTCCGGTCACAAACCCTAGTGCCCGCGCCATGTTGAACTGACCGGACGCGTTCGGTCAAACGGTGACCGCGTCCGGTCACTACAGTGACCGCCGTTCGTCTCCGTTTCTTTTCCGACTTCCGGCGAAGTAGAAAATTGGCGTTTCATTTCCCCAAAAAGCGCTGAATCCCGCCTCGCAAGCTTGGCGGGAGGGAGAGAGGAACCCAAACCCCTCTCTACCGCTCAAACTCCACCGCCTTCGCAAATGTGCTAACACCACCAAGTGTACACCACCATGTGCATGTGTGTTAGCATTTCACAGACATTTTCCAAGGCGTTATGTTAGCTCTCAACTAGATCCTAATGCATATGCTCAAGACATTGATCTAGTGGCACTTGATTCCCGAGCTAACCGTGATTGCCCCTCTTGATAGTCGGCTATGTATCCTAAATCCGGTCAATCACTTCTCTACTCATCTTAGACCGGCAAAAGGAAAACCCTATGGTTATACCTTTGCCTTGCGCTCTTAGATCCTTCTCTTCCACTTGATCATCATATCCATCATATTATGTGCATCTCCACCATGATCGGCATTTCATGTCCATGCACCATTTCTTTGTGATCTTGTGGCCACCACTCCTTGCCACGTACACCTTCATCACATGTGTTTCTTATGCCTAACTCAAAACATTTAACACATGGCATTAGCAACTTGGTGTCATTAATTACCAAAACCAAACTTGGGCTTTCAATCTCCCCTTTTTGGTAATTGATGACAACCATCACAAAGATATGAAATGAAATCAATTTTCAATTTCGATAGTATTAGCTCCCCCTACAAATGTGCTTCCATGAGTTCGGTTCAATTTTGCACATATGTATGGATTTGAATTTTGGGAGAGTTACTACTATCAAATTGATGCTAAGGTATATAGAATGGACCTTTGAAGCGTGATACCAATCAGAGTTGCCTTTATATACCATCCTTAGCATCGATGTAGCTAGACACCACTTGTAATACATCACTTGTAAAGATCACAAACACTAAAGTACCCCGTGAGATCAACATTATAAGCAAAGGTGTCTAGATACCACTTATAAAGCTACTTTCAACAAATCATCATTCAAGTTCTATTTCTAGCATACACTGTACAATCATGAATATGAATTTAAGTTTTGCAATGCAACACTTCATCATGTTAATGCACATACAAATGCAACAACTAATTCATGAGCTTGCTCCCCCTACTTGTGTGCTCAATTTTAGTTTCTCTCCCCTTACTATATCTTTCTCCCCCTTTGTAACTTAACTTTTAATCTTTGTGACTTTTCTCTCCCCCTTTGTCAACAATCACCAAAAAGGTGCCAATTTTAGTGAGAGATAACTCAATCAATATGAGGGAGTCCAAATTATGGTTCAATCTAGATCACTTGCCTAGAATATGTAATTCAGTTTGATCTAAGAACAAGCTTCTTCACACCTCATAAGGTATAAGGGTTATCTTGACCATGTTGAATTACACATCATGAGCTCATTTTCTAGATTGAACACTAGGTTTGCAAGCCCATAAACATGTCATATGCTACCACTAGATCAATCAAACATAGAAGCAATAGTGGTACCATATATACATTAAACTCATTTGATTTTCATGAATGAGCCTATTTGTTATGCAAATATGTCTATATGTTCTAAACATGTCCTTAGCAAAGTATGGATGATATGCCAAACAACTTTACCTTGCTATGTCGGAGGAGAGGCATGTCATATAAGAATGTGGGGGTGCACTCATTTCAAGTTGGAGAAGTCAAGTATGTTCAATTCATTCTTCAACTTATAAAATCTCTTCTCATCAAGTGGCTTTGTAAAGATATCGGCTAGTTGATCTTCGGTGCCAATGCTTTCAATGCTAATATCACCCTTTTGTTGATGGTCTCTTATGAAGTGATGTCTTATGTCAATGTGCTTTGTTCTTGAATGTTGAACCGGATTTTGTGTCATCTTGATAGCACTCTCATTATCACAAAACAATGGCACATTCTTGAATTTAATTCCAAAGTTATTCAAGGTGGCCTTCATCCAAAGCAATTGTGCACAACAACTACCGACACTAATATATTCGGCCTCGGCGGTAGATAGTGCAACACTATTTTGTTTCTTTGATGACCATGAAACAAGAGACCTTCCAAGTAATTGACAAGTGCCACTTGTGCTCATTCTATCAATCTTGCATCCACCATAGTCGGAGTCCGAATATCCAATCAACTCAAAATTTGACCCCTTTGGAAACCATAAACCAACATCATGAGTGCCCTTAAGATATCTCAATATCCTCTTGGTTGCTTTCAAGTGACTTTCTCTAGGTGAAGCTTGATATCTTGCACACTTGCATACACTAAACATCATATCTGGCCTAGAGGCGGTGACATAGAGTAAACTTCCAATCATAGACCGATATTGCTTTTGATCTACCATGTTGCCACTAGCATCAACACTCAATTGATCATTTGTGCCCATTGGTGTACTCATTGGCTTAGCATCTTGCAATCCAAACTTCTTGATCATGTCCTTGATGTACTTGTCTTGACTTACAAAAGTGCCATTCTTCATTTGCTTGATTTGAAGTCCAAGGAAGTAACTAAGCTCTCCAATCATAGACATCTCAAACTCTTTTACCATCATATTTCCAAACTCTTCACAAAAATCTTGATTGGTTGATCCAAAAATGATATCATCCACATAGATTTGCAACACAAACAAGTCATTTCCAAGCTTCTTGGTGAAGAGAGTGGTGTCAACCTTTCTCATCTTGAACCCTTTAGAGAGAAGATAATCCCTCAATCTCTCATACCATGCTCTAGGTGCTTGCTTCAAACCATACAATGCCTTTAGCTTGAAAACATGGTCGGGCTTCTTATCATCTTCAAAACCGGGAGGTTGCTCAACATAAACTTCTTCATTGATGTAGCCATTGAGAAATGCACTCTTGATATCCATTTGATAGAGCTTGATGTTGTGTGCACAAGCATATGCTAATAAGATTCTAATTGCCTCCAATCTTGCAACCGGTGCATATGTTTCTCCAAAGTCAAGACCCTCAACTTGAATGTATCCTTGTGCTACTAATCTTGCTTTGTTCCTCACAACTATGTCATCTTGATCTTGCTTGTTTCTAAATATCCATTTGGTGCCAATTACATTATAGCTCTTTGGTCTCTCAATAAGTTCCCAAACTTGATTTCTAGCAAAGTTGTTTAGTTCTTCATGCATGGCATTTACCCAATCGAAATCCTTCAAAGCATCTTCTATTTTCTTAGGTTCTTCAAGTGACACAAATGAGTAGTGCTCACAAAAAATGCTAGCCTTGATCTAGTTTGAACACCACTTTGAATTCCACCAATGATTTGGTGCAATGGATGATCTCTTGCAATATTGGTAGGTTGGAGTATTGGGAGTTGGTTGCTTCCACTAGCTTGACCTTGATCTTGAGCTTCATCATGAGAACCACTAGAGCTTGCATGATTTGTATCAATTTGCACACTTTGGTTGATCACATGAATATCATCATCATCATCAACTTGCCTCGGCCTTATGTCACCAATGTCCATATACTTCATTGCATTTGACAATTGATCTCCTCTCACATCATAAAGGTTTTGAGCTTTATTTTGAGATCCTTGGGTTTCATCAAACTCAACATCATGAACTTCTTTCAAGGTGCCATTTGTGAGATTCTAAACTCTATATGCTTTGCTTGTGGTAGAATAACCAAGTAAGAACCCTTCATCACATTTCTTGTCAAACTTGCTCAATCTAGTGCCTTTCTTGAGAATATAGCATTTGCAACCAAACACTCTAAAGTATGCAATGTTGGGCTTTCTTCCATTCAATAGCTCATATGGTGTCTTCCCAAGCTTCCTATGGCAATAAAGACGGTTGCTACAATAGCAAGCCGTGTTGATAGCTTCACTCCAAAATGAATGACTCACATTGTACTCACTAAGCATTGATCTAGCCATGTCAATCAAAGTTCTATTTTTCCTTTCAACTACACCATTGGATTGAGGAGTGTATGTTGGTGAAAATTGATGTCCAATACCAAGATCATCACACAAATCTTCAATTCTTGTGTTCTTGAACTCACTACCATTGTCACTTCTAATCTTCTTGATGGTAGTCTCAAACTCATTTTGCACCCTCTTGACAAAAGATTTGAATAGATCATAAACATCACTCTTGTCATAGAAAAAGAACACCCAAGTGTATCTAGTGTAGTCATCAACAATCACAAAACCATACTTGTTGCCACCAATGCTAGTATATGTTGTTGGCCCAAACAAGTCCATGTGCAATAACTCAAATGCCTTTGATGTGCTCATTTCACTCTTACTAGGATGTGTATTTCCAACTTGTTTGCCGGCTTGACAAGCACTACATGGTTTATCCTTTTCAAAAGTTACATCTTTCAAGCCTCTAACTAAGTCATACCTCAAAAGTTTGTTCAATTGTTTCATTCCAACATGACCAAGCCTTCTATGCCACAACCAACCCATACTAGATTTGCTAAGCAAGCATGATGTCAATTGTGTCTCACTATCATTGAAGTCAACCAAGTACAAGCTACCATGTCTAAATCCTTTGAATATCAAATTTGATCCATCAACACTAATGACTTCAACATCATCACTACCAAATATGCACTTGAAGCCAAGATCACAAAGTTGTGCCACCGATAAAAGATTGAAATCCAAGCTCTCAACTAGCAATACATTAGATATGCTCATGTCATTTGAGATAGCAATTTTACCAAGCCCCTTGACCTTGCCTTTCTTGTTGTTGCCAAAAGTGATAGCATCAAAACCACCATTTTGACTTGTATCAATTGATTTGAACATACATGAATCCTCGGTCATATGTTGAGTGCACCCACTATCAAGCACCCAATGCCTTCCTCCGGCTTTGTAATTGACCTACAAGATAAGATCAATTCTTTTTAGGTACCCAAACTTGTTTGGGTCCTCCAAGGTTAGTGACCAAGCTCTTTGGTACCCAAATGGCTTTCTTCTTTGAGCCCATCCATGGTGTACCAATAAACTTAGCATGAACACCATTTGTACCCTTGGTAAGTATATAGAAAGAATCAAACTTAATTGAGGATACATTAGCATTAGATTTCTTATTCATGCAATGTTGCTCTATGTGACCAACTTGCTTGTAACTTTTGTAATAGCTGCCATTGTTCTTCACAAAATGAGTCTTGTGAGGAGCAAAAGCGGCCTTGCCTTTCTTGGGGTTATAGCCCAATCCCTCCTTATAGAGAGATGCCCTTTGGCTACCCAAGCACATAAGCAAGCGATTCTCACCACCATAAGCCTTAGCTAAGGTGTGATTGAGCTCTTTTGCTTCCTTCTTGAGATTCTCATTCTCAACTATAAGTGAGGAGTCACAAGTGAAACCATCACTACTAGATGAGGATGATGTAGATGAGCTACATGAAGGGTTAGTGGGAGCAACAACAATAGGCTTATGAAAAGATTCATCAATTATATCACAAGATATGCCTATATTGCAAGTTTTAGCTTTCTCAACATTAGTTGGCATGTTTTCACATTTTTCAACTAGAGAGGAATGAGCTTCTTCAAGCTTAGTGTGAGACTTTTGAAGCTTCTTATGGTCTACCTTTAGACTCTCATAAGATGCCCTAAGCTCATCAAGTTCTTGCATAAGGTTTTTCTTTTCCTTAAGCAAGCCCTTGCACTCCTTTCTAGATTCTTTAAAGTGTTGAGTGCAATCTTCTAGCATAGTTATTAGTTCATCTTTAGTGAATTCTTCTTCATCACTATCACTATCACTAGCATTATCATGATCACTCTTATCGTCGGATGATACCTTAGCGGCCTTAGCCATGAAGCACGATGGAGTGTCGAAGAGGGAGACCTTCTCTTGGATGGCAATGCTAGCATGTCCCTTCTTCTTGCTCTTGTTGTCATCCTCATCATCACTTGAGGAATCATCACTATCCCATGTAGCAACATGAGAATCATTCTTCTTTTTATTAGAGCTCTCCTTTTCTTGCTTCTTCTTTTGCTTCTTCCTCTCCTTTTTGATAGCATCTTCATCATCACTATCATAAGGACACTTTGCAATGAGATGGTCCTTGCTATGGCATCTAAAGCATCTCATGGTATGCTCATTCTTCTTAGATGAGTTCTTCCTCCTCCTTGCACGATAGCCCTTCTTCTTCATGAATTTGCCAAATTGCTTGACAAAGAGAGCCATCTTCTCATCAATGTCATCACTATCACAAGAGCTTGAGTCTTCCTCACTTGATGATTCGATCTTAGATTTGCCCTTGGATGTGGTGGCTTTGAATGCCACACTCTTCTTCTTCTCATCATCTTTCTTCTCATTTTCCTTCTTCTTCTTCTTGACCAACTCATCCTTCTCATCATCTTCTCTATATGAATCATCGGTCATCACTTCTTGAAATATTTGTTGAGGAGTTGAATCCTTCAATGTAGTCCTCACTAGCACGGTGATTAATGTATCAAACCTCTTGGGCAAGCTTCTCAAGAACTTCATAGAGAATTGGTTGTCCTTGACTTCCTCACCAAGTGCCTTGAGCTCATCGACAATGACTTACAATCTATGAAACATCTCCGGTACACTCTCATCATCTTGCATCTTAAAGCTTGAAAATTTTTCTTGCAAGATATATGCTTTAGCGGTCTTTGTGCCTTCGGTGCCCTCAAATGTTTCTTCTAGCTTGGCCCAAACATCATGTGAAACTTCTATGTTCTTCACTTGCTCAAATGTCTTGTCATCTAATGCCTCATGAAGAGCACTGATGGCAATGTCATTGCATTGAAGCTTCTTCTCCTCCACCGGTGTAGGTGCTTCCAGATTAGCAACCTCAAATTTTGTTTCGGTGACCTTCCACACTTCTCTATTGATTGACTTGAGGTGTACGGTCATCTTAACCTTCCAATATGCATAATTTGTCCCATCAAAGTGAGGTGCCTTCTTGGTGTTGTTGATGTGCAAGCTTAATTGAGCCATTTCTTTTTCACCGTAGGTTGTTAAGCCTTAAATAAACGGTGCCTCGGCTCTGATACCACTTGTAAGGTCCAAATGGCTAGAGGGGGGGTGAATAGCTTATTTAAAATTCTACAAGCTTCACTAAACAACCACGTTAGTATAAAAGATGGCTAAGCTAATTCTAGCACTAGCTCAACTATACTATGCAAGCCACCTATACAATACTAGTGAAGCAAGGCTATATTCTCTAATACACACCAACAAGACTAAGTCACTAAGCTACTTACTCCTATGTGATAAAGTCTACACTAGGACTAGTACAAGAAAGTAGAGAGCAAGTGACTTGATTCTTATACCAACGATGTAGAGAAGTAATACACTCGAAGAATCAATCACAATGATCAACCATAAGAGAAATCCTCGGCAAAGAGATGACACAAGATTTTTACCGAGGTTCACTTGCTTCCCGGCAAGCTACTCCTCGTTGTGGCGATGCACCCACTTGTCGGTTCGCGAGCTAATCGACTATCAAAAGTCAAGTCCTTGGCGGGCGCCGCACAACCGCACATAAGATGGGGATCCTCCAAGCCACGAGCTCCACTAGAGTATCCAATTTGTGAACTCCCGCGGTGAAGGATCAAGAACCCCTTACAACACTTGGTGAGGGCTCCAACAATCTCCAAGTGCGAGCTCAATCACCTCCGCTGCTCCAAGCCGTCTACCGTGTCTGGAAACACGGAAGAGTAACAAGAAATCCGTAGCAACTCGAAGATCAAGTGCCTCTAGAATGCAACTCTCAAGCAATGCACTTGAATCTCACTCAATCTCACTCAAGATGTGCAACTAAGCAAAGAGATGAGTGGAGGGGTTGTTCTCTAGCTCAAAGAATGTCTCTAGGTCTCAAAATGTGCAAGAGTTACCCTCAAACCCCGGCCAACATCTATTTATAACGAAGGGGTACGCAGCTAGCTGTTACCGGACGACGCAGTTCAAATCGTGCTGACCGGACGCTCCGGTCAGGGTGACCGGACACGTCCGGTCACTACAGGACAAGCGAAAACAGTGCGCGTCAGAAGTAACCGTTGCCGTGACCGGACGCGCTCTAGCATTAGACCGGACGCGACAGTGCCAGCGTCTGGTCGCAGTCCAGTAAGCTCCCGTCGAGACCGGACGCGTCCGATCGCACGTGACCGGACGCGCCGCGCGTCCGATCGGCACTCCGCTGCTCTCTGTCCCTCTGGACGCCTGACCGGACGCTCTGGTTCCATGAGGGACCGGACGCGCTGGTCGCGCGCTCTCCTTCTGTGCATAGGTGAACTGACCGGACGCGCTGGTCAGGCCAGACCAGCGTCCGGTCACAAACCCTAGTGCCCGCGCCACGTTGAACTGACCGAACGCGTCCGGTCAAACGGTGACCGCGTCCGGTGCAGCGTCCGGTCACCACAGTGACCGCCGTTCGCCTCCGTTTCTTTTCCGACTTCCAGCGCAGTAGAAAATAGGCGTTTCATTTCCCCAAAAAGCGCTGAATCCCACCTCGCAAGCTTGGCGGGAGGGAGAGAGAAACCAAAACCCCTCTCTACCGCTCAAACTCCACCGCCTTCGCAAATGTGCTAACACCACCAAGTGTACACCACCATGTGCATGTGTGTTAGCATTTTACAGACATTTTCTAAGGCGTTATATTAGCTCTCAACTAGATCCTAATGCATATGCTCAAGACATTGATCTAGTGGCACTTGATTCCCGAGCTAACCGTGATTGCCCCTCTTGATAGTCGGCTATGTATCCTAAATTCGGTCAATCACTTCTCTACTCATCTTAGACCGGCAAAAGGAAAACCTTATGGTTATACCTTTGCCTTGCGCTCTTAGATCCTTCTCTTCCACTTGATCATCATATCCATCATATTATGTGCATCTCCACCATGATCGACATTTCATGTCCATGCACCATTTCTTTGTGATCTTGTGGCCACCACTCCTTGCCACGTACACCTTCATCACATGTGTTGCTTATGCCTAACTCAAAACACTTAACACATGGCATTAGCAACTTGGTGTCATTAATTACCAAAACCAAACTTAGGCTTTCACGTCCGCGTCAGGCCGTCCGCACCGTCCGCATCGTCCGCTCGCAGGAAGCTGGCTGCGGTCGATGCTTCAGGTCGCCTCGTCCGCGCCAGACCACGTCACCTCGTCCGCGCCAGCCGCCGCGTGGCCAGGGCACCTCACCACGTCCGCGTCCGCGCCCGCCGCCGTGTGGCCAGGCCGCCTCCACTGCCCTGATGCAGCAGAGTCAGGGACGGAACTGGACTGGAAGTCCAATGAAGGTAAGGTCAGCGGGCTCGAGCGCGAAAGGTGAGTGCCCCTTTTGCCATGTTCCATTGGTCCGGATCCAGAGCCAGCAAGACCATAGTTTTGGCGAGTGGTTTCTTAAGTGCCCATACAACATCTGGGTAAGTGTTCTTCACATTGGTGACCTGACTGTTTAGTTTGAATGGAGCTCTGATTGATAATTTTTGGAAAAGTGCAGGGTGATCCAACTACTTGTGGTTACATTCGCCCTGAGGTGGTGAAAGTGAAGTTAGAAGCACAAGAACAGCGAATCAAGGCTAAGAAGGAGGCATCGGGTGAATGTTGCTCTGAAATGAAAGAAGAACTACAAGAGTTGAAGCAAACAGTTGATAGTGTTGTAGCTGAATTGTGGCAACTAAAGATGAAGTTTGCACAGCCGATTCATGAGCCAAAGCCTGCGGCGAAACAAATTGTGATCGATTATTTGGTTTTTGTGGGCATTGTCGGTGTCGTGATTGGTGTTGTAGTTGCGTGTCTGTGGAAGTGAACAACTAATGTGTTAGTCAGCCCATGCGTGTCTGTGTGGTTGTGTGTAGCCTTTAAGCATGTGTTGTAATGACAACTAAGTCCTATGTGATGAATAAGATTTTTTTCAGGAATCATGAGTCATTTTGCACTTGTTTTATGCAGTTCATGTGGTGTGATTTGGACTGATTGTAGAATGTAGTCCCAGGTGCAAAATATTGGCTGAATTGAGAATGCAGTCCCAGGTGCAAAATAATAGGATTTACATTATCCATATGCCTTCTGCTGATCTCTAATCATTGGTTCATATGTAGCCCTCATCTGTCAATGGATGGTGACATCAGTGCTAAACTTAGGGAGGCAGTTACCTTATTGAGTTTGTGCATGTGTTGATGTTAACTGTTGTTGTTGTTGTGAATAATGAAGTAGTTTTATTTTGTTGGCAAGCAATAAGGGTTCAAAATTTAAGGACAAAATCCCCATTTTCTGTAGCACTGGAAGCAGACGGTACAGGTGAAGGACCAAGTGCTGGTGGCTCAAGTGCATGAAAAGCTTAAGGTGCTCATGTGAGGTAGGGAAAACCGGGTAGTAGTAGTAATTGTAAGTGTCTGCTTCCGGTGCATGAAAAGCTTAAGGTGCTCACTTGATCTGTGACTATGTGTGCTCGAGCATTCCTGCTTGTGATGAAATCCTGGAATGCGCATATCAATCCTTGTTAAAAGGTGTGGTCTCAAGAAACCGAGGGGGTCAGTGGCACAGTTTGCCCAGCTGAGCTGGATGGAAACTTTATGCATTCTGACATTAATTTTTTAGAAGATAAACCTGGTGTAAGTATAAACCCTGCAAAATAAGAATATCTTCTATCAAGACAACCCCTCAAAATAAGATAACCCCTCAAATGTCTTTTACCAGACATAAGCATGCAGTGGAATTAACAAGACAATCAGCTGAGTTCACACATCAGCATGCACAGTTTTAGGTAACCATCCTAAAAAGTGGCCATTACAGTAACAAAGGTCCAGGAAACATGTCCACACACATAGGCATTACAGTAGAGTTTTTAAAATTCACACATAGACAATACAATTGAGTTTTCACAGTGTCAGCTCAGTTCGGCTTCAGCTTCCTTGGAATCAATTTCTTCGCTATTCCCTTCTTTAGTGATTTTGTAGCCTTCGTCCTTGGCTTTGGTGACGATGGCGCCTTCTTGTTTGGCGATACATGATTTAGCAACGTACTTGGCCCTTCTCCAAGTAGCACAGCTAGTCGGCTGCAACAAGAACGAATTGTAATGAACAGCTGGAACCAAAGAATTATAATGGACAACAATGAAAGAATTGTAGTACCTTCTAGTCAACCTTTCTGGAGTTGTCGCCAAAATATTGGCCCGAGCTGTAGCAACATTTTGAGCATGTACAAGAGAACTTTCAGCATCATTTGTTGCCTCCACAGTAAAGTCATTTGTTGGCTGCACAATCAAGTCATTTGTTGGCTGCACAGGAAGGTCATTTGTTGGCTGCACAGTCAAGTCATTTGTTGGCTGCACAGGAAGGTCATTTGTTGGCTGCACAGGAAGGTCATTTGTTGGTTGTACATGAGTATTTTCACCAGTTTTTTTAGATTTCTTGTTACCATTCTTCCCATACTTGGTAGTGTTGGTCCTAGGCTTCCTTTTCCTGTAAGTTGGAATAATTTAGGCACTTGTAGCTTGTTTGTCCCATTTAGTAAATGTAAGTAAACAAATAATAAAGAAATCAATACCTTTTCTTTGTCCCATTTAGGTGGCATTTGTAGCTTGTTTCTCCATGACCCAATTCTCCACACCTCTTGCACGTTCTTTTCCCTCTTACCAATTGCCTCTTAGGTTTAGCCGCTTGCATAGCCTCCTCCTCAACAGCGGCTTCATCAGCTTGATTGGCGGCCTCCTTTGCAGCCTTTTTCCCTTTGCCACCACTTCCTCCCTCAAGACATTCTTTTATCCGCAGTTTTCTATACCTACCAGCACCCTTTTTGTCTAATGGTGCCCCAACTTTAAATGGAAGTGGCACATGTGGCCACTGAGTTTTATCTGGGAGTGGCTCTATTAATCTCTTATATGCATTCCTGAATTTTTCCACTGAATAGTACTCATGTACAAATCCCTCAAGATCCACATCCACAGTTTGTTGGGCTGTAATCAAAGCCAAAGCATGCTGACATGGCTTACCAGTGTGTTGCCACTCAAGGCATGAGCACGCATGGAGATAAGTCTTTACTACATGCCTGTTATGGATGCTATTAAGCTCCCGTATCTCTGCAGCAAAACTATCAGAGGAGATAACTGTCAAGTGACCCAGGCCTCTGGTTCTCATTTTCAGCTGACGAATGACTGTAGGTAAAATTCTCCCATTAAGATTTTCTCCAATCTGCCTTCTCTTCCTCCATAGTACCATTAGCATCTCCCTAATTTTATCAGCCAGCTCAACAACAGGAAGGTCTTTCCAGTCCTTAATCCAATTATTAAAACATTCAGCAAGGTTGTTGGTTATATAATCACACTTGATTTCAGGGTTAAATGCACTTCTCATCCACAACAATTTATGATGCTTGTCAAGCCATTCGATTACTTGATCGCTGGCCTCTTTAACAAAATTGAAGAAATATTGGAATACTTCAACTCTATATGCTCTAGCTGCAGGATACATCTTTGAAAAAACATCACCCCCAAACTTCTTAATGAAATTCTGCATAAGATGCCTAAAACACTCTCTATGTTCAGCACGAGGAAACACATTCTTAACAGCTATCTCTAGACCTTTGCATGCGTCAGTGCAAATAGCAAGAAGAGGTAGGTCTCCTATGACCTTATGCAACTGAGTCAAAAACCATTCCCAATTATCTGTTGTCTCACCATCTATGAAACCAAATGCAACAGGGTACATCCAATTGTGACCATCTAGAGCAGTGGCTGCTGCTAAGTGTCTACACCATCTACCATTCAATGCAGTGGAATCTATACTAAGCTAAGGCATGCACCCCTCTAAAAATCCCTCAATACATGGACTGAAAGCACAAAAGAATATGTGAAAGTATACCTCGCCATCAACCATCTTGACGTCAATCTCGATGACACTGTTTGGTGAGTGCTTCAGAACCTCTGCCCTCCAATTGTAGAGCATTTGGAAGCTTTCATCCCAGCTGCCAAACAACTCTTTCAGTGCAATCTTTCTCCCACTACAAACGGTGTCATAGTGAATTTCACATTTATGCTCATCTTGCAACTCCTTCCGTAGAGCTTTTGGGTCCATACTTGGGTCCTTCCTGAGGTACTTGATACCCCTTGAAGCAACCCAAGCAGCAGTGGGTGTAGTAGTAAGTCTCCTCGCACTGGATGAACAATTGTGTTGATCAATCAAAGCTGTAACCTGCATTATTACATATATTAGAAAACATTGCCATAACTCACAAAAGGAAGTCATACAACAAAAAAATTGTGTTTGTACCATAACAGTTTTGGAATGACGTTGTTTTCGACCATTAATATGCCATGGGCAATCTGGTGCCATGCACTTCCCAATAAACCTCTCTGTGTCTGTTTTCACAGTGTATAGTGCAAACTCTTTGTTAATGGCAAACTGCCTAACAGCCAATCTAAACTCAACCATATTGGGGTACACACTGCCAATATCCATGCACGGGTTGTTAGGGTCATACACCATCACCCTCTCCTTTGGAATTGCATCGTCAACAGGGATAGCTGCACCTCTAGTGTCAACATCAGAAACTTTACTATCATTTTTTGTGGTAGCATGGTCAACATTTGAAGTACCATCAGCAGCACCCTGGCCATGATCATCCTCGGTTCTCAGGCCCAGTAAACGATACAGCTGATCCTCATCAAAAATTTCCATCCTTCCTTCCCCTTCATCATCTTGCCTTTCCTTGATCTGTAATTCCTCCCAATTAACGACATGTCCCTGCTGCTCTGGAACGCCACCATCTATAGTCACTAAACTAAGCTCAAGCTCTGCATCGAGCCTAAAAAAACACCCATTACACAGTAAGAACACTACACTGGTGCCATACAACTAGTCCTAGTAGTTAGAGATGCTGGAACAACAAATAGTAAATGACGATGCATACCCCGTAACTAGATCATTCCAATTGCAATCCATAGCCGAAGCACATCACAGAATCACTCTTTCTTACTCCTGTCAAACCCTAAATCAGAAAATCACCCACTAAATCCACGAATCAATCTACAATATATGGGCGCCTTGAAGCTCACCTAAGTTCACGGGAGGATGCCACCGCCGATGAGGGCTCGGAGGTCGGCGCCGGTGGCCTGCCGTGGACGGCCGACCGTCGTCCTCGCTGTCGTGGACGGACGGGGCAGCGCCGGTCGACGAAGGTCGGGGCAGCTGCGCCGGCGGGCTGGCGCGGAGGGGCGGCGCTGACGGCCGGGCGCAAGCGGGCGGCGTCGGGGCGGCGCCGGCGTCCAGGCCTCTGTGGCCTTCTCTATGTCCCTCCCGTCCACCCGTGAGCGAGGAGAAAAGAGAACCGAGCGTGACCGTGACTGAATGAAGAGAAGGAAGGGATAAGGCAGGGCAAAACGGGGAAAAAATTTATGATGGCCCCCAAAAAAATTTATGCAATAATTCATACTCAGGGCGTTATACCGGGTGTCACTCGTTTCAAAGGCAAAGCCCACGAATTTAAGGGCATTCCAGCGAAACCCACTTCCCATGAGGCCTTGTTCAGTTACCTGAATCGGGAACTCCCGATTTTGCATAGTGTAGCACTGTAGCATTTTTGTTTTTATTTGCTAATAATTATTCAAATATTAATTAATTAGGCTTAAAATGTTCGTCTCGTAAAGTACAACAAAACTGTGCAATTAGTTTTTGATTTCATCTACATTTAATACTCTATACATATGTCGGTATTTTGATATGATGGGAAATCTTTTTTTTCATAGTGGAATTTGGAGTGAATTTGGTATCTAAACAAGCCCGAGGCAAAATCCCCGTTTTCTCGCCTCGGCAGTCACGCACTCTGCGTGCGGCGTCGAGGACAGGGAGGTCCTCGCCGCTGTTTCCTCCTACCTTGCTTCCGCGCCGGATAGAAACGGGGGAGGAGGTGTTCGAACCCCCAAACTCCAAACCCTACATCCCCGTCCGCCGCCGTCCGGCCTTCGCTGGGCGCACTCGTCGCCGTCGCAGCATCCCGCCCCTCCGCGATCGTCTCGAGGTGAGCGCCGCGCTTCCGTCCTCCGCCCGAACCCTCTCGAAACCCGCATTTCACTTTGGTTGCGCCGTGCATTTCGCCAGAAAAATGCTGATAAAAAAAATCTTGCTATAACCGTGGATTGATACAGTTTTAGCGCGTTTCGGGAAGGCGTTTGTTGCGGCGCGATGGAGCTCTCGAAGCAGGCGCGGGCGCAGCCGGCGCTGGAGCGGGGCAGCGGGCCGGCTTCGCGACCGTTGCCGTCGGCGGCCCTCAATTCCAAGCAGCCAGCGAACCACGCCATGGTTGGCCCTGGCAACTGGGGGGCGCAGGTGCCGACCAGCGCCTACCTGATCGTGCCCATGGGCGGGCAGCCGGCGCAGGTTGGTGCGTCCAGTCCCAACGCGCCGCACCATCCTGGGGCGAGGCCTGTGAGTAGGGTGTCCTTGAGGCCGCCGCAGCAGGTGCTGAGTGTCCAGCCGACTTTGCCAGTGATTCGGGCATCACCAGCCCCGTCTGCTATGGGAAAGAAGGCGGCGGCATCGCCCAAGGTTCAGATGTTGAAGCCTGTCCCATCCCAGGTATCACCTGCTACGGCTAGCAAGGGTTTTGTGCAAAAGAGGCCTCTACTGAAGGCACATCCACAGTTGTCTGACTCTGAGACCGTGAGATCAAAGTTCAGGGAGAATCTTGGTGCTGCCTTGTGTGTGGATTCTGATCAGCAGATTGTGCAGAAATCTGCTGGAAATATTTCACCTTTTAGATCTGCCTGTGAGAACAAGCATGACAGTGGTAGTGGTACATTGCACAAACCAAGCACATGCATAACCCGGAATGAAGGTAAAGCTGATACTGGTACTGGCCCCAAATCTGTTGGTAGCATAAGCGAACAACATGATACGTTAAGCAGTGGAATTTTGGGGACAAACATGGCCATCAAAGTGAGTAAAGATGCACAGGAACAATCAATACATGTTTGTTTGGAAAATGATGTATTGGGTAACAACACTGTTGCTTCAGATGAAATTTTGCAACGCCATGGGCCTCTCTGTGCTACTGACATTGTCGTTGGAGCTTCTGAATCCATTTCACCGCTTAATTCAAAGAGAGCCGCACATTCTGATACTGATGATGGGGCTACTGTACCTCTGAATGAGCCTGAGTTTAAAAGAACAAAGACTTCAGATGGTGTAACATGGGAACAGAAGGGTATAGTTCTAAAGGGGCAATCTTTGGCACATAGAATTGAAGCGGATCTGTTCAAACTATGTGGAGGGGTGAGTAAGAAATACAAGGAAAAAGGTAGATCACTTTTGTTTAATTTGAAAGATAAAAGTAATCCTGTGTTGAGGGGACGGGTCTTATCTGGTGAGATTACACCCAAATGTCTATGTTCAATGACTACTGAAGAACTCGCTTCAAAGGAGCTTTTGGCTTGGCGGCTGGCTAAAGCTGAAGAGCTTGGTAAGATGGTTGTTCGTCCTAATAGAGAAGTGAACATTCAACGATTGGTGAGGAAAACACATAAAGGTGAATTTCATATTGAAGTGGAGGAGACTGATAGCATTTCTGTTGGCGATGAGCTCAGAAGTGATTTGCTTTCTCATATTCCATCAAAATCTATTGAAGGTCGAATCAAATCTGATGATGGATTGAGTGTACACAGGGGAGACATGGAACCTGATAACACTGTGCAAGATGGATTTGCTGGGATTGGCAACAGTAGTCTCTTGAGTAATTTAGAATGTGTAGCAAACAAGAAGACTGCTTTCATTCAGGAAAAAGTGCATGATATGAAGTATACAGAGAATCTTCCAGAAATTATGTCTCTAGATGATTTCGTGGAGGCCCCTGATTCTGATATACCCTTGGAATGCCATTCCACTGAAACTGCACAAGATGATCCTAATTTTACTGATAGAGCTTTCCACACGTTGCAGCCAGAGAAAAATCATATAGGGGAGGGTAATGCTGCTCCATCAGAATTCGATTTCACACATGTTGCACCATCACCACAAGATAATTGTCAGGCTGGCATAAGTTCACCCAAAAATGGATCAATTCGCATCTTGAGTCCGGCTAAACAACCTAAGGGAGGTTTGTTAATCAATTCTTCCCCTGAAAAGATGGATGCTGAAATACCTGATACTGGATGTGCTATGCAGTCAAAGCCAATTTCTTTATGGGAGGGAACAATTCAGTTAAATTTGTCTTCACTTATAAATGTTGTAGCTATCTTCAAAAGGTTTGTTTTTCCTATGTTGCATGTAATTAATGTAGGTGATTAACTAAAACAATATAGCTCCCATATTTTAGCCAAACAAAAGAACATTATGATTTATAACACAGATTAATACCCCTTTTATATATAAACTTGTATGCCACACATTCCATTTTCGAAAAATGCTTGTCCTAACACACATCCTAATATTATGTTATCATATCCTAACTCCCTCTAATGTTTCTATTTTGCAGTGGTGAAAAGCCATCAACAAATGAGTGGTGCAGCTTTGTTGAGATCAAGGGAAGAGTGAGGATTACTGCTTTTCAAGACTTCCTTGAACAACTCCCTAAATCCAAGAGCCGTGCTGTTACGGTAACTTATTTCTGTGCTTAGTTTCATATATCTCAAATGGTGATTTTGGTTTTTACTAAAATTAGTATTTATCAGTTGGCCCACATCCTTGTTGGTTTTGAAATATATTCTTTCTTGTAGTTGTTGTAGTTGCCTTGAAGCATTTTTTTGCAACCTTTAATAGGTGTTTGTAATGCCACTGAATGCATATTAATCCTGCCTGTCAATTTGTGCTTTAGGCTCAAGTGTATCTTCATTGAAATCAGTGGGTTCACTCACAGCCTGGGAATCCATAAACTGGATGATTGGATGTTACCGTACTTTATCCAGTTCTGATCAACATGTGTTGCATGTTGGAAATTGGAATACCTTTTTTCTTTCAGTCTTCACACCAAATACATGTTATTATGTTAATGCAGGTGCTGTTTTCTGTTTATCCTGTATTTGTTGCATTGTTTTGCTCCCCCACCCCCCACCAACACCACAGAATGTGCTCAACATGTTTCTCCTGAAGAGAGAGTTTGCTCGAACTTGCTATGCACAGCAAATACCATCCAGAACAGCACAATATAAGTTCTTACAAATAACAAATTGGAATGACCAGAAGCGGTAATGACTTACCCTGGCTCATCTAATATTAAATTAAGCAACTACCTGGTTACCTCCATTTTTAAATATACTATGTTTAGTGTAGAAGATTGTGATTCTATTGCTTAGGGCTAACCCTAGAAGGGTAGCTACATATAGTTCCATACATGGGCCACATGGGCCTTAGCCACATGGGCCTAAACATACTCCAACACCCCCCCGCAGTCTGAACTACCGGCGCAGCGGAGTTCAAGACTGAACAAGAAAGAAAACATGTGAGAGCACAACACACACGACCCCCCCGCAGCCACAACTAGCCACTGGAGACGTTGAGGCTGGAGCGAAACTCGGAGAAGGTCGAGGAAGGGAGGCCTTTGGTGAAGATATCCGCAAACTGGGAGGTGGTCGGGACGTGAAGCACTCGGACGTCGCCGATGGCCACCCGGTCGCGGACGAAGTGTAGATCGATCTCCACATGCTTGGTCCGCTGGTGCTGCACGGGGTTGGTGGAGAGGTAGACCGCACTGACGTTGTCGCAGTAGACGAGCGTGCTCCTGGCGAGGGGGCGGTGAAGCTCAGCCAGGAGCTGGCGGAGCCAGGCGGCCTCGGCCACGCCGTTGGCCACGGCACGGTACTCCGCCTCGGCACTGGAGCGGGAAACCACGGGCTGGCGCTTGGACGACCAAGAGACCAGGTTGCCGCCGAGGAAGACCGCGTAGCCGGAGGTGGACCTGCGGGTGTCCGGGCAGCCCGCCCAGTCAGCGTCGGTGTAGACAACCAGCTCGGCAGTGGAAGACCGGCCGAGGAGCAGCCCGTAGCCAAGGGTGCCACGGAGGTACCGGAGAAGCCGCTTCATAGCAGCCAGGTGTGAAAGTCCCTAGTTTGGTTTTGGCTAATTGATGAAACCTAGGACTAACCTTTGTATCTAAGTGGATGATTTAGATAAAGGTGGTCATTGAATATGAGACATGACATTGACTCATGTGACCAAGATGGTGAAGACCAAGATGAGGCTTGGCTCGATGGACCGGTTGTGAAGGTGAAGGGCAAGTCGAGACTTCGAAGCGAAGGACCATGCGATGGTGAAGCTTAAGCAAGACTTGGCGCCGACGGACCGATGCATCGGTGAAGAGCAAGTGAAGTCAAGGTCGATGGATCGAGACGGTCATGTGATGATATGAAGTGGATCATATCATTTGGAGAAACAAAATGGGCTCAAGGCAAAGGTATAACCATAGGGCCATTTTGTTTTACACTCAAGACACCATAGAGGGTGTGAGTGGTTTAGGATCGATAGCCGAACTATTAAGAGGGGAAGTCTTATCGGTTATTCGACGCATGGGTGCCACTAGGTGAATTCATGAAGTGCATTGCATGTAGGGCCTAGTGAGCTAACTGAAAACCTTTGAAAATGATTGAGAAAAAGCTAACACACAAGCACATGGAGATGTACACTTGATGGTGTTGGCACATTTGCAAAGGTGGCGTTGGTTGCGCTGTGGTTTGCGGGTAAAGAGGGGTTTGGGTTCCTCTCTCCCTCCCGCCGAGCGTGCGAGCGCGGGATTCAGGCGATTTCGGGGAAATGAAATGCCTATTTTCCACTACGCCGGAAGTCGGAAAAGAAACGGAGGCGAACGCGGTCACAGAGGTGACCGGACGCTGCACCGGACGCTGCTCCGGACGCGGTCAGTTTCGACCGGCGCGTCCGGTCAGTACAGCGTCAGGGTCTGGCGCGCGAGCTAGGGTTTGACACCGGCGCGTCCGGTGACCCACGGGACCGGCGCGTCCGGTCTGGCGAACAGCGAGTCACGAAGTCTTCGGACGCGGTGCGCGTCCGGTCCCTCACCATCGGACGCGTCCGGTGGTCCAGGGAGCTTACTGGACTCGCACCGGACGCGGGTACTGTGGCGTCCGGTGGTTGCGAGGAGCGCGTCCGGTCATGTCTTCGGGTGTGCGGGGACTGTGCGCACCGGCGCGTCCGGTGATTCGCAACAGCGCGTCCGGTGGAGCGTTTGACCGTTGGCGCGCAGTGACCGTTGGAGGATCTATCGGACGAATTTGAATTTCGGAGAACACGTGGACGTCGCAGGGACACCGGACGCGGTTGAGCGCGTCCGGTCTGTTACGACCGGCGCGTCCGGTGGTCCCGCGAAAAACGGACAAGTGGAGTGCAACGGCTCTTTTTGGATGGGATGCTTATAAATACTTGTTGGCCGGCCCTTGGGGAGGACTCTTGGCATTTCTAACACACTTGTGCATCCTTTGAGCTAGAACAACTCCTCCCACTCATCTCCCTTGCTTGATTGCAAATCAAAAGTGAGATTGAGTGATCCCAAAGTGCATTGCATAGCTTGAGGGCATTTAGTGGCACTTGTGGGTGGTTTAGCCGGTGGATTTCTTGTTACTCTTGGAGAGTACCGCTCCTAGCCGGCTTGGAGATTGTTGGAGGCGTTGGCAAGAGAAGGTGATTATTCTTGGCCACCTCCGGTTGATTGTGAGAGGTTCTTGTGCTTTCCTCGGCGGGACGCCAAAAGCAACTCTAGTGGAATCCGCGTGTCATTGAGTTACCTCACTTGAGAGTGGTGTCTTGCGGTGCCTTGCGGGGCGTGCCTTGAGGGGCAAGTGACTTGAGGGTCACACCGGAGAACCATCTAGGTGTTGGTCGACACAACCGGTGACGTAGCTTGTCGGTGCACAAGTGAACACCGGGTGAACAAATATTGTGTCTCTTGTCTCCCGGTGATTGGTCTTCATCTTGGGTTGTTGTCAATATTGTTTGTTTGCATATCATCTTGGTGATTGGCAACATCTTCACTTCACCGTTGGTATAATAATCACAATCCTCTCTCTCGCTTTTACTTTCACTAGAATTATCTTGTGTAGCTCTAGTAGTAGCTTTGCTAGTAGTGTTATTAGCTTGTTCACTAGTGTTTCTTTAGTGACTTAGTTCTTGTGTGAACTAGAGATCATAATCTACTAGACTTGTGGATAGGAGGCTTGCATCACAACCTTTGGCTAAGCAAAACTCGCTTTACGCCGTTTGTTATTCTAATAAGTTTGCTTAGTGGTATTTGTAGATTTTTTAATAGGCTATTCACCCCCCCTCTAGCCATCTAGGACCTTACAAGGTGAGGCTCCCGCGGAGCATGCATGTAGAGGCAGAGCTGCTGGACGGCATAAGTGATGTCCGGCCGTGTGAAGGTGAGGTACTGAAGTGCGCCAGCAAGACTCCGGTAGGCGGTGGAGTCTGCTGGTCCAAGCATCGGACCCCCAGCCTCTGACAGCTTGCCCTGGGTGTCCACCGGAGTAGAGCAGGACTGGCAGGCGGTCATCCCGGCTCGCTCCAGAATGTCACAAGTGAACTGCCGCTGGTGGAGGAACAAACCGGAAGGTCGGGGCTCAACAGTGACGCCGAGGAAGTGGTGGAGCACCCCAAGATCCTTCATAGCAAATTCCTTCTGGAGTGAGGCAATGATGCGGTGGAGCAGAGATCCGCTGGAGGCAGTGAGAACAATGTCATCCACATAGAGGAGCAGGTAAGCAGTCTCACCCCCATAGTGGTATATGAACAGGGAGGTGTCAGACTTGGCCTCCGTGAACCCAAGAGTCTGCAGGAAGGTAGCGAATCGAGAGTACCAAGCCCGGGGTGCCTGCTTGAGCCCGTAGAGAGATTTGTTGAGCCGGCAGACGAAGTCAGGACGAGAAGCATCCACAAATCCTGCCGGCTGACTGCAGTAGACTGTCTCAGTCAGAGTGCCATGAAGGAAGGCATTCTTGACATCCAGCTGATGCACAGGCCAGGAGCGCTCGAGAGCCAGGGAGAGGACGGTGCGGACTGTAGCTGGCTTCACCACGGGACTGAAAGTCTCAGCATAGTCAATGCCGGGCCGCTGAGTGAAGCCGCGGAGGACCCAGCGAGCCTTGTAGCGCTCTAAGGAACCATCAGCCCGCCTCTTGTGCGTCCAGATCCACTTGCCGGTGACAATGTTGGAACCCGGCGGACGAGGCACTAGGTCCCACGTCTGGTTGGCGAGGAGGGCCGCGTACTCCTCGTCCATCGCGCGGCGCCAGTGAGGATCCGCCAAGGCCGCGCGGACGGAAGAGGGTACCGGAGAGATCCCCGGCTCGCAGGCGGCGGCGGTGAAGGCCTGCGGGCGAGACGCCTGCCTCGTCACCATCGGGTGAGTGTGACGAGGGTCCCGGTGAAGAAGAGGCGGGTGGTACACCGGCGGGTCGGCGCGAGGGCGTTGCGATGCCGGCGGAGCATGCACCGGCGACGACGGCGCTGGTGACGAGACCGGCGGAGCCGGCGCACGCCGACGCTCGTAGACGATGCCGAAGCGTCCGGGAGGGGGTGATGGTGGACGCGGCTCCCGCCGGCGCTGGTAGACGAGGCCGAAGCGCCCGGGAGGAGGTGGGGTCGGTGTGGTCGGTTCCGCGATCGGAACGGCAGCATCAGACACAACGGGAGGCAGCGAAGCGACAGGGAGCGAGGGCGGAAGCTCCGGGGCTGCCTCGACCGTGTCAGGCACCGGAGGGTCCTGGTGTGAGTCCGGCAGGGGCGAGGCGGGACCACCAGGAGATTGCGCCGGAGTAGGACCTGCAGGGTAGAAGGAGAAGGGTGGCAGAATCGCCGGGTCAGTGGGAAAGAAGGAGGCCTCTGCAGGGTCAGCGGTAGGTGGGGGTGGAGAGGTGGTAGAGTAAGGGAATGCCGACTCATCAAACACGACATGGCGAGAGATGAGGACACGGCGAGAGGCAAGGTCAAAGCATCGGTAACCCTTGTGATCCGGAGAGTATCCGAGAAAGACACAGAGGGTCGACCGGGGAGCCAGCTTATGGGGAGCGGTGGAGGCGGTGTTAGGGTAACACGCACACCCGAAGACTCGAAGGTGGTCGTACCGAGGAGGGGTACCGAAAAGAGCGTGGTGAGGCGTAGGAGCTGGGCAGGCAGTAGAAGGGAGTCGGTTAAGGAGATAGGTGGAGGTGTGCAGACACTCAGCCCAGAAGCGAGCGGGTAGAGACGCCTGGAGCAGAAGGGTGCGCATGATGTCATTGGTGGTGCGGATCATGCGCTCGGCCTTGCCGTTCTGAGGTGAGGTATACGGGCAAGACATGCGGAGTTGGACACCATGCGAAAGGAAGAAAGCACGTGAGGTGGAGTTATCGAACTCACGGCCATTGTCGCACTGGACAGCCTTGATGGTAAGGCCGAACTGAGTGGACACCCAAGCAAAGAAGTGGCTGAGAGTGGGGAACGCCTCGGACTTGGCACGCAGGGGAAAGGTCCAGGAATAATGGGAGAAATCATCAACCACCACCAAATAGTACTTATAGCCAGACATGCTGAGAACGGGAGAAGTCCACAAGTCACAATGAATAAGATCAAAGACACGAGTGGTATGTGAGGAAGAGGACGGAAAGGGAAGGCGAACATGACGGCCGAGCTGGCATGCATGACACAAGTGATCATCGTGAGCCCGAGAGCACCGAATGTCGGAACTACGACTGAGCTGTGTCAGGGCATCCCGGCCAGGATGGCCGAGGCGACGGTGCCAAGTGGTGGTGGAAGAAGTGGCGGCGAAAGCGGCTGAGGAAGGCGAAGGAGGTGAAACAGACGCCGGAAACTGAAGGGTATAGAGAGGCCCAGTGCTGTTACATCGGAGCAAAGGACACCGGGAGGCCAAATCCCGCACGGTGAGACCAGAGGGGTCAAACTCAACCGAACAAGAGTTGTCCGTTGTGAACCGGCGAATAGAGAGAAGGTTGTGAACCATACCGGGAGCCACAAGAACATCAGAGATATGAAAGGAGCCGTGGGGACTGGCAGTGCCCACGGAGGAGACAGGAATGCAAGCGCCATTGGCGACCATGATGGATGAGGGACAGGAAGGGTGTGGAGGACGAAGAGAAGAAAGAAACTCGCATCGGGCGTGGTGTGGAAAGTGGCGCCCGAATCGGCGATCCAATGAGGCCCCCCCTCACCAGCGGCCCCGGCGCTCGCGGCCATGGTGGTGTCGGTGGCACGAGCGGAAGCGAGGGCGGCGGCGAGGGTGGAGATGGGCTGGAGTGGGTTGGAGGCCGTGCCATCGCCCCCGGTGAGCAGCAGATCGGCTGCAGCAGTTGCAGGAAAGGCAGGGTCAACGGCGTCGGCGGGATCGGCCGGATGGGCTGGGTGGGCTGCTGCCGCTGGAGCAACATCAACTGTGAGGGTCAGTGGAGGCCCTCCAGGTGCAGCCCAGCCCGCAGCAGAGAGGAGGGGGGCTGCAGGCCGCATCCAGGGGAGAAGGGCGCCAGCGCCGGCGCCAGGCATCCAGGGGAGATGGGCGCCAGGCAGCTGGGCGGCCCCAGCAGGGGCGCCAGGCAGCTGGGCGGCCCCAGCAGAGGGCTTGGCCGGCTCGGCCCCCTGGCCAAAGGCGCCAGGATGGGCGGCCCCCTGGCCGGCGGCGCTAGGGAGGTCGGCCCCCTGGCCAGGGAGGGCGGCGGTGGCAGCAGCAGAGGAAAAAGGTGTTGGGCGCGGAGGGGCAGCAGCAGTAGAGGAAAACGGGGCCCAGGAAGGAGGGAGAGAGAGGGGGGGGAAGGAGAAGGGAGCAGAGGGCGGCGGCGGCTGGAAGGCCGCCCAGTGGGGCGGCGGTGGCTGGGTGGCCTCCCAGGGGAGCGGCGGTGGCAGGGAGGCCGCCCAGTGGGGCGGCAGCGGCTGGGTGGAAGGTTCCCAGGAGGGAGATGGGAGAGAAGAAGGTGGGGGAGGAGGAGGAGGCGGCCAGCCGGCCATGGTTGGCGGCGGCGCCGCCCTGCCTGCCTGGTGCCGGCGGCAGGAAGGGAGGGAGGGGAGAAGGGTTAGGCTGATACCATGTAGAAGATTGTGATTCTATTGCTTAGGGCTAACCCTAGAAGGGTAGCTACATATAGTTCCATACATGGGCCACATGGGCCTTAGCCACATGGGCCTAAACATACTCCAACATTTAGGACAAGCCAATTAGTTATTTTTAAACTAATTAGCTTGTCCTAAACTTCATATATTTAAAAACAGTGGGAGTATTACAATAAGCATTTTTTGCATTGCAGCTATACTTTTCTCGCCTACTTTAAAATTCAGGACCACCTACTGTCTGTGGGCTCTATGTTTAATTGGTAATTATGGCAGAAATCAATTCCTTGAAATTCAATCTAGAAACAAAGAAGAACCAAGCAACCATGCTCCAAATTGCACAGATAGATGTGCACTTGCAAATTGCTTGTCTGGAGTCCGGAGCAAAAGACCAAAACCTCAATAGGCAATTAGGCATGCTTCCTAAAAGGAGTATAGATAAGTCTGTTAGACCTGGTTGGCCCTGGTTAGAGTTGGTTTAATACTATTTGTAGTAACACTTGGTACATGTAGTGTCGTGATAGTGTTAGGTTGTGGCACTGGACTTTCTTGAACTGCTATTCTTTTTTATTGTAAAACCAAATGTTTTTTATAATGAAGCTGATAATAAATGTTCTTACATTCAGAACTTAGAGTGGACCTTTATATGCTTTTATCATTCATTTACCACTATTTGGTAATGTAGAGTTAGCTGGAAAATAAGTAAATAAAACAAAAATAAAATGCAAGGCATTGGTAAGAATATGTACGTTTAGTCTCAGTGTTTGGACTGTCACAGTACTATCTAATCTTACGTGTGGCACTGTATTGGCTTGATTTTGATTTTTTCTCTTGGTGCTTACATGTGGAATTTTCACTTTTATGTTAATAAAAAATCAGAACTTTCTCGTGCCTGAACTCGTACCATTTATACCTTAATATTGATTTACGTATATTATTTTCATGTTTAATGCAACCGATTGCAATCAAATTTCAATTACACCTTGAATAAAATTCTAGAATTTATGTGTCATGCATTGCTGACTACTCGTATATACATATATATGCTAACTTGGTTACCAAATTGTCCTGTAGCCTTTTCCTCGGTCTAGCTCCTCAGAATGTGTTCTTTCCTTTTACTATCATTTGTTCTGCAGGTAACTGAGTTGCGTTGGAAGGAGGGTTCTCATGAAAGTGGTCGGCAGCAATTCATGCAGGTCCCTGTTCTCAATTATTATCATCTGTTACCACTTTATATGGGTCCAGCAGTCCAGCTGAACACTAACAACTTACATTCCTGCAGACAATCGACTCATATATTGCAGATGAGAGAGTAGGACTTGTAAAGCCTGCTGAAGGGGTGGAGCTCTACATATGCCCTTTTCAAGGGAAGACAGCTCAGGTTCTCGCCGAACACCTGCCAAAGGAGCACTCAGGCATCCTAACTGTGACTGGAGGAGTACCTGTTATTGGTGTCTTTGTGTGGCGGAGGCCCTGTGTTTCTACCCAAACACCCACGAGGCATGGGGGTTCCAAGGTGCAGTCTATGCCCATCTCAAGGAAGCATCAGGCTGTGGTTGCTACCTCAGTGCCCATGTCTTCCCAGCTTACCAGACCAGCCTCCCAATCTGTCCACCCCAATGAGCATCACTGCCTTGAGTATGATGCTACTGACAATGTTCCTCCTGGCTTTGGCCAAGGCGTCGCCAAGGATGACAATGACCTTCCTGTATATGATTGTGCTAGCATCTCAAGCAGATCCCTGTCCCCAAATGCAGCTGTGCCATATTCCTACCGGAGGCAGCAGCATGGGCAGGCTCTTTCTCCTTCTCCCCCAATGGACTTAGTCAGGCAACTGGTTCGCAAGTATGGAGGAATGTATGATTCAGCCGAGCCTTGGGACCGCAACCATGAAGACTTACCAGAATGGGATCCAAGCTTGGGTGGTCACCGGTATAATGCAATGCAGCAGCAGCCTGTGCTGCCAAGCCCCTTGTCCCAGGCTTACACTCTGGCTCAGGAACATGCCATGACCGTGCAGCGGCCCTGGAATCACCCTGCTGAAGCTCTATCCGTGCAGCCTGGCTGGCAGTCCAGACCTCAGTGGCAAGACATCCGGCGGGGGACCAGGTTTGTTGTGGAGCCCGACGTGGTTGTGCCCAAGCCGACCTCACTGAGAGGAGCCAGGGAGCCATGGCTTGGAAGTTGGAAGCCGCACTAGCAAGTACTCCCTCCATCCCAAATTATAAGACGTTTGACTTTTTTTACCCCAAGTTTGACCACTCGTCTTATTCAAAAAATTTGTACAAATATAGTCAAATTTAAGTCATTCTTGAAGAACTTTTATTAATATACCAAGCTACGATAAAAAATTGATATTTTGCACAATTTTTTTGAATAAGACGAGTGGTCAAACTTAGTGTCAAAAAAGTCAAACGTCTTATAATTTGGGATGGAGGGAGTAGTTGATCGTCTGTGGCCCACATTGCTCCGGAAATCCTGAACGGAACTTCCGCAGCCTGTCACAGTTTTTGCTCTGTCGGGGGTTAATCGCTGCGAGATGCAAATGATGAGGTAAGCAACTTGTCATCAACACTTCAGCCGGATGTCGATGAAGGGTCGAGTACTCTGTTCTGACGTGACTTGAAACCACGGTCGCAGAAAAAGAAAAGCTTTCTGTTGTTTTGTGCTATTTCTAACGTTCGTGCTGTCCGACGGTTTGGATTTCCACGTCTAGAAATGATGTTCATGTTTGGTTCTCTCTCTGTAGGAAGAAAATTGCCTGATTACGGTTACTCCATTTTTTTTGGGTCATTTACTATGTTGTTATGGTCATTGAGGCCGGTTATCTGAAGGCGGATGTACTCGTAAGCGACAGCAAAACTGAAGTCCTCCACAGGCCGCCGTTCTTCAGAACCAACCTCCAGGCCGCTCCAGCTCACATTACTGCTGTTCGTGTCTAGGAGGCGTAGAGCATCCTCTGGCCCCGGGAACGCGTCAAGCAAGCATTTGCTCCGAGCTGCAGCTGCCCGCGTGTCCCTGCCGACGTCGACCCGACCTGGCGATGCAGGCGCCGGTCCGGCTCCGGCACCACCGGCCAGCGCACCGCAGAGGAAAGGCAAACGGCCACCCCGCACGCGTCCCTACGACCCCACTGCCTCGCTTTGACGCAGCGCTCCACCGACAGTTTTTTGTACACTTCCGCCGTCTACCGGGACGACAGGCTGAAATCCGCGTGGCTTTGCTCCCGATCCTGCCGAGGGATCGCGAGGCCGAGACCCATCTGAAACATGGATGGCCTTGTTTAGATGCAATTTTTTTTTTTTGATTTTGGCTTCTGTAGTACTTTCGTTTGTATTTGAACACACGCACTGACGAGTAACTGAACCAGAAAATGCCAAGTGAAGCAAGCAACGATCCGGAATCCGGATTCCGGATCCTCACTCAACCTTTTTCCGGTCCGTTCTCGAACCGTGACGCTTTGTAGGCCAACTGTACGCACTTCCAGAGCTCAACAAACCGAGATTGCGACGCCAGGACAGGTCCGTTACACCACACATCAACCTCCCAGGATGAAAGCAAGCAGTGCCAAACAACAGAAGCATTGCATCATCACTTGGACTCTTCCAGTTGCTTAAGCAAGAGGGGACATCGGAAAGTGGCTCCCCACCTACTCATTGCTAATTTGCTGTGCTCCCTAATCACATGCAACATGTAAAGCACAGCGAATTTCCATCGGTAGAATGAAGAATAAACAATTGCTTCCCATTACAGGCACGCACAGATTCATTGGTGATGCACCTAGACCACAGATTTTTTTATTGTTCCCACTCACGTACTCAACTACCAAATCATGGGATACAGCAACGAACGAACGAATTAAATTATGCAACTGGATTAATGACAATAATAACAAGTGTGCTAGTAGCATAATAAAAGTATCAGTCGAGGCGCATCATGTCCTTGTGGAAGGCGTCGACGGCGTCGGCGGCGACGCACTGCGTGATGAGCCGCGCGCCGGGCTTGTGCGCGGAGGGGCGGACCAGGATGCACGTCGCGATGTAGTCCAGGTTGGTGAGCGGGACGACGTGCACGGGGCAGCCCCACCCGTAGTCCACCTCCGCGAACCCCAGGCGCGACCAGTCCGACACCAGCAGCGTCCGGTAGTCCGACGTGATCCGGTACGGGTCGACACCACCGGCGCCGGTGTCCCCCGCGCTCCACCGCGCGAACTCCGCGGGCAGCCGCTTCTTGCCCTCGCGGATGAGCCGCACCACGTCGTACACGGACGCGTCCGACACGGCCTCGGCCGGCGCCGACACGCGCATGATGTAGTAGCAGTTGCCGTAGAACCCGCCCGGGAGCGGCGCCGCGTTGCCGCCGGCGAGGCGCGCCAGCGCCGGGCGCGCGTTCATGGCGAAGCACACGTGCACGGGGGAGCCGGGCGCGAAGCCCGCCGCGCGGGTGCGGGACTGCCACGCCTTGGCGATGAGCACCTCGAACGCGCTGCACCGCTGGCCGCCCGTCTGCTCCAGGAACCGGGCCTTGAAGTGCTCGATGTAGTCCGTGGAGATGTCCATGGCCAGGTACTGCAGCCGGAGCTCCGTCGGGACAGGGAGCGGGCCCACCGCCGCGCCGGGAGGGTTCGGGATCGCCTCGCGGCCCCAGGCCGGGGCCACCAGCGGCGCCGAGTGCCCACGCGCCATGTCACCGACGGCGGTCATGAACTGAGCCGCGCCGGGGCCGTCCGCCACCGCGTGGCTGAACCGGAACCCGACCACGAATCCGCCGCACGCGAACTGCGTCACCTGCATTATATTGGGGAGAATGGACGGATGATTCACATCGCAAATTTTGCAATCGATCGGTCAAACGCCATGGCCGACGAGCCGTTGACCTCTCTGTTCTCTCAAGAACCAACCAATTGCTTCCAGAACGCATGCAAACGGGTCACTAGGAAGGATTTGGTGGTACCTGGACAAGCAGGATGAGCGAGTCCTCAGCAAGGGGGTCAGATTCGGGGGGATAGCTGGGGTGCGGAAGGAGCTCGTCCTTGGGCACCATGAGCGGGTACTCGAGGTAGTCCACGTCCTCCAGGGTGCAGCTGGCCGAGGCCTCGATGAACCACACGCCCTCGCCGGTACAGTCCACCACCAGCTCCCCCTCGTCCGAGACCGCCAGCCTCCCGGCGATGGGGTAATAGCTCACCAGCGCGGCGGCCAGCGCGCGCTCAATGGCCCTGGCGGGCGCCTCCGCGTCAGCGCGGCCCTTGAAGACGTGGAGGGACTCGATGAGCGCGCGCTGGGTCGGGTAGCGGTCGAGCCAGGAGAGCGGGAGCTGGCCCCGGGGCGTGGGCGCCGACGGGGCCACCACCCGCTGCGCCAGCCGCGTCACGGTGGCCGCCGCACCCGCGCTCCTCATGTTGGTGGCCGCTCGCTCCCGGTGAGGAGGGATCTGGGCCGCGGCGGCGGTAGACTGGCGGGGGTGGGTGCGCGCGCTGGCTGGATGGCTCACCTGGGAAGCAAGGTACGACCGGTACCGGGTTTTATAAGGTTTTTTTGGTAAAATCGTGGTGTTGCCGCTACGACATGAGTGGGTTTGAAAAGGATTGCCCACCGCACGATCCAAAGGTGAAGCAACTAGATGCGGCCATTGAGCTTGGGCATCTAGGAGCTATCTGGAACATGCTTGCAAATGCCTTGCAACACTAGTTGAACTTGTACTTAGTTTGGTTACTTGGTAGGTTATTTATAGAGTCTTGGTGAGTTAGTTCACCTGGTTTGAGTCTGCGAATACAAATGGTGTTTGCTTGTATTCTTTGCTATTTCTTTTTTAGCCAGTAGAGGTAGAGCATATCCAATAGTTCACAAAAATTAGTTTACAAAATTAATGAATTTTTCCAGGCACTAAAAAGTTGGGATATTTGTTAGGTTCCTCTAAATGTTTTCAAAATCTCACTACTAAAAAAATAAAAAAATTGTCCCACATGGCTGGTTGTTTTTTTGTTGTTGTTGGCGTCACCTCTTCGAGTGGGATCACAATTAATGGCCACTTCATCGCTATGGCCGCCGCCGGTCGGCCGCCGCCTCCCCAGTTAGGCATACATAAGTGAACCACGATTTGGAAGTATCTCATTGATCCCTTGCTACTTTTTAGATCTTCTTAATATACACTAGGTTCATAAAAGCGTTGGAACAAACTTGCAGTCACTAAGTCCAATGAATCAATTCCTTTCATGTAGTGGGACTATAGAATTGTAATATAACAATTGCTTTCTTTTAACAGCTTGGTATTAAGAATAATATCATCCGCCACTCCGAACTCTTCATCTCAAAATTGTTGGAAGTACTTCACCTCCTTAATCACATTAAGACCGGGTCCAAAGATTAGTATGTCATCAACGTACAAACACATGATCGCACCTTTGCCCCCACCATAGTGGTACACATTTGTCAGCTTTATTCACAACAAAGCCAGTAGATATTAAGGTTCTATATCAAACCTCTCATGCCATTGCTTAGGTACTTTCTTGAGACCATACAAATACTTCCATAGCTTACATACCATGCCTTTTATTGACCATTTGCTATAAATCCATCTAGCTGATTCTTATAGATCTCCTCCTCTAACTCTCTATTTTGAAAAGTCGACTTATTGTCTATCTTATGAATGAGAAGACCATGACCGTGTGGTGGTACTGTTCATGTACGCACGAGGCTCTGCCATCTGTGCCACTATATACGTGAGCGAAGGAGACCTCATATACATGAGCTAAGGAGAAGACGGAGAGACGAGGATGCACCTAGACCCTGTGAAGTTACTGGGATGGAGGAGTAATCGTGGAGCAACAGATAGAAACTCCCAGGGTGATTACTCCCGTAACTGCCTATTTTATAGTTCCATCAAACAACCCAAGTGGCAAAAATCCACCCCACTTCACACCACATCATGCCGTGGCCTAGCCTGTGCATGTCACGCTCACACCACGGCTCACCTTAGTGTGCACGTATTGCACATCATTTGTCTCTCAACTTCACAACAGGTACACACATAGGTCACATATTTAAGTTCACTTAGCATTTAGTCAAGATCCTATACGAAACTAAGACTTTGATAAACCTAGCATTTAATATGAGTATTAGGGTTTATTTGATTTAATTAAATTAAAAATAAGCCAAGTCTAAATTAAATCCAACATCTATCCCATAGCAATAATAAGCTGTTAAACTAGCTCCACCGTCTTATTAGTAAGAAACCAGCTGGACAAAACGTAGCAAACCTACTCTAGTGATTTTGTTTCAAGCACCAAGCGCGTGCATTGAATTTTGCAAACGTTTGAACCGGTATAACCGTGTGTTCCAGTCACCGGCTAGATAATTTGTTTACGCCGCGGCACGTACGTAGCATTTGTCAATGCCCTTGCGTGGCAGCGCGCGACTCTGCGTGTGCGCGCGTTCTGGTCTTCTGGAAGCAAAGCTGGCGTGGCCCAACGCATCCGCTATCTGACTTGAGCAGCCAATCGAAGCGAATAAGTGGAGGCCGTGGAGCCCGTGAAAGGTCACGTACGCTCCGGACCAGAGCTCGACGGACTTCATTAGACTAGAAGAGAGGTCTCAAAATCTTGGTGCTTTTGCTCCGATTTTCTGGTGTCTTCTCGGTTAAGGGAACTTAAAAAAAACGTTTTCGTCATTTCCCTCTCGTGGCCTGAAGACAACCATGGTGTCAGTGGTTAGTTGGAGGAAAATGGCCGGTCACCGCAGCTCACCTTCCTGGGTATTATCATTTTTTGAAGAAACCGGCAGGTGTTCGTTCATTAGTAATCAAGAGTAAAAATTACAAGTGATGAGGTCATTCTCAAACTTGACAGGATGCCTAACTTAAAAATGCTATTTTCATATCATAAACTTGGTTCTGACTGTCATCTAGGTTCTTAACTAAGAATATTATTTTGAGATCTCTAAACTTGACTACGGATGCCATCCGAATCTAAATGGATCCTGACCTGCTCACTAGTAGAGAACCTACCTTTAGTCCCGGTTCCTAACCCCCTTTACTCCCGGTTTTGGAACCGGGACTACGGAATCGGGACTAAAGGTCTCGATTTTTAGTCCCGGTTGTAGGAACCGGGACTAAAGGTGTTTATTGGATAAAAAAAGATGCATCTGTGGAGATTCGAACCCAAGACCTCCCACTTCAGCCCTTAAACGCGTTGTCATCTCAACTCCCACCATATATGTGACTTAGATAAGATACGCTCTCCTTTTAAATTCACTCTGGGGACACCTTTAGTCCCGGTTCGTGTCTCAAACCGGGACTAAAAGTTTCTCGCACTGACATGCCTTGGTAAACCGGGACTAAAGGTCCAATCATCTTTTTAGTCCCGGTCTGGATTACCAACCGGGATTAAATATCTTTTTGTCCCTAGCGCAGATTTTGCCGAGACTATTGCAAATTTTGGACATCGATCAAAGGCCTGTTCTCTAGTAGTGGCTCCGTACGCTTATGGCAATGTGACATGTCGGTTGTGTGTTGACGAGGGTCAACATGTGAAGCCTACATGTCGTCTCCATCTCTACTCTCCTCCTTTGACGATGGACGAGGGATAACTCTAATTGTTGTTGTTCCTAGGACGAGAGCGGGACAGTCGGACAGGGCATGAAGGGGATGGAGAGCACGATAACGAGGAAAAGAAGGGGCAGTAGCATGATGGGCGGGCGATGGTGTGTGTGAGGAAGAGAGAAGAAAGATGTATATGACATGTGGATCCTAAATGATAGTCCATGTATGCCAACGTGTCCGGCTAGTTGTGAATGGAACATGTTAGGATTTGTTTGGATTCAAATGACACTCAGAAGTAAAATTTAGCGACCCAAAATAACATTTTCTAAATTAAGGGTATTTTAAACCAAGTCTAGAGACCAAAGAAAATATTTTTAGAGTTAGAGATGAAGATGACACTGAATTTCACTAATTAACAAAGGAGGAGACCTTATCATGGAAATTAAATTAAATATAGACGTGAGAATGAGATCCGTATTCGACAACATCCGGCAGCATCCTTATCCGCAAAGAAAACAAGGTATCATGAATCTACTTAAATGTTTTTTCTCCATAACGTGTGACCAATTATTGAATTTTATTATTACTAATAATGCATTTAACCCATTTAATAGTATATCTAATTATCTATAAATAACTTGTGGTATTAATTTAAAAATATTAATGATACATAAAGTTTAAATTAATTTTAGCATTTTTCTAATTTAGTTCAATCCTAATATATTTGTTTATTTTAAATTATTTTAATGCTTTAGTTTATTTATTTATTGATATAAATTATTTTATATAAATTTATAATTTCATGATAAATGTTTTTTTAAATATAATATTGATTGATTAATGGATGTACTTAATTATTAAATATTTATTGATAACTATATTATTTTTATGTGCTATCCTTGTCTATGTTATATAACAAATGCTTTAATCTCTACTTGTGTAATAATTTTGTAATTCCAATACTATTGATAAAGTAAAATGGTTATTTGTTTTCTACCATTTTTATTTCAATTTCTTCACTTGATCTATTAGTTTATTCAATATCATCCATTATAATTTAGTTTACTTCGACATTGCAGATTATTAGAATTGCGCTTTCATTAGTTCACTTTGATTAACGATGTACTTATAGTAGTTAAATTTATTAATGTATGTTAAATTTAGCAATATACATTATGAGTTGACTTGAGTAAATATCTAAATAGAAATCCAAATCCAAAACATCCGTTTTGTATTCGTATTCGAAAATATCTAAATCTGTATTCGTATTCGAATTAAAATATGGCAAAGGTGATATCCGGATCCGATACCGTTCAGCGGGTTAGCACGAGCAGGTACTGCCAAAAACGCAGGCGTAGTACTGTAGTAGGGCCGTGAACTTCGAGCAGTTTGCCGTTGTTTGTTTATTAGCATTGTTCTCTCTTGGCTGAGATTCTGGAACCTTTGTCCTTTTTCAGGTCACAAATTGACTCGGGGCCGGCAAGCCAACTAACAGCTGATTTGGCTGCACCTGCACGACACTGCATAGCGAAGACCTCGCTTCGTTTTCCTGCGATACCATACGACTCCCAGCCTACTCGTGATTCACGAATCACGGGTGTTTGTTTGCCGAAGATATTGGTTTTCGAAATTGTATCCACTCACAAGAAACAAGATAAGGTGAATGTTTCGTCTTAGGCTTTTGGTCTGATGATTTTTGCAGCTAATAAGCTGATTGATGTTATTTTGTTGTAAAAGATAAACACTATACCATGACTGATAAGCCAGACTGATAAGTTCAAGCGAACAGACCCGGGTGACTGCTCAGTCGTGTTGTAAGCACTTATGAGTGGGTGAGACTATAGTTGAGAGTTTTGCCACTTGCTCTGTATGCATGTAACTCCAGCAAACAATGTTTTTAAGCTTTCTATAAAAGCTGCGCCAAGGGCAGCAACAATTTGAGTGCGCGGGCAAGGTTTCGATCTTGGATCCTCACATCCACACCGACAAATGGTTTTCCTCGGTGAATGTGTGCGCCTGAACTGAACATTACAATTTTCTAGTTATACTAGATTTTTAACGAAATAGCTAGGATTCTAAGAAGGAGAAAGTACATGTAACCTCCCTCAATTATTGTGTATGTCAGCTAAATATCTCTTTTAGAAGAGCTTTGGTGGGAAACAAATTACAGGATTGGCATATCGGTTGCACTATTGCGAATGGTAGAATACAAGTTGGTGGTGATTCAGTTTTATGGCCTTTGAACAAAAATGGTACCTTCACATTGAAGTCTCTATATCGGGTTGTCCTAGTCAGTAATGGTATTAAGGTCATACATGAAATTTGGCGAACAAAATTACCTTTGAAAATCAATGTCTTCTTATGGTTCCTAAAGAAGAGGGTCATCCTTACTAAAGATAATATAGGAAGAAGGTATTGGAATTGTAGTAAATTATGTTGCTTCTGTAGTAAATATTGAATCCATCCATCACCTATTCTTTGAATGTATCATGCTAGATTTATGTGGCATGCTTTATATATTGTATTTGGTTTAGTGACCTGTGAGCTAGTGTGGAAACTTTGTTCAATGGTTGGCATAAACAGGGAGGCAATAAGTACAATTCACTACTCTTATTGATTGGTGCTGTGGTTTTTTGTTGGTCGATATGGCTAACAAGGAATGGAAAGGTTTTTAATAATTATCAACCTAAAACATATTTGAAGGTTCTTCAAGGAGACGCATTGGTTACATTTTATTTTGGCCCAATTGCAATGAAGTGACGAAGAAAAAGATTGCAAAATACATGCATGTGGCAAACTGGAGTCTGCAACGATGGCCTTCTTTGCTTCCCATGGATGGCCTTTACTTTTAGACTTGGTTTTAATTAAAAATGTTTGAGAACTTTGTGTCCTTTTATTTGGTAAACCTTGTAATAAGCTTCGTCTGATTCGTATAGTAAGACTGTAAGAGGGTGAAGCCGGATGTTATTTCCTTTATACAAGAAATTTTAAAAAACTAGATTTTTAGACTATTTCAACTCTTGAAACCTCTCAACTTACCTCCCTAAGCTGTTTGCTACGGTTTTGACTCACGAGGGAGGTCAATTAAACTTTTAAAAATGTTGTAGAAATGTTCTTTTAAAAATTCTCCAAATATTTTTCAAGGATGAATATATGAATTAAAAGAGTAAAATGCACCACAGGTCCATTAACTTTTGAAGATGTGTCATCTGGGTCCATCAACTTTAAAATGCATTTTTGGGTCCCTAAACTTTTTATGTTGTGCATTGTAGGTCCATAACTGTTAGGTTGCTTGGTAATTTTAGATTGAACCCCTTCACTTCAATAACTCTCTCTCAGACTAGCCCTCACTGAGAACAGGGGCAGGCGTCGGCACTGGCAGCCACGCCGTCGCTCAGCGAGCATGCAGGTGGCCGCACAGGCCAGCCATGCTGCCGCGCTAGGCCAACAACGCCATGTGAGCGGGCAGGCGCCCACGCCACGCTGCTGTCACACAGGCACTGCCGTGGTAGCGGTCGGGCGGTCGTTCGCACCAGGCAGCCCGCGGCCCGGCCACCACTAGGCCAGGCCTGCTACACTACCGCTTTGCGAGCAGGCGCCCGGGCGAGCGGGCTGCTGAGCCAGACAGCCACGCCGCCCCTGGCCGGGCGGGCGGGCGGCCGCGAGGGGACTGCACACCATGCCGCTGCCGTGTCAGTGGGTGGCCAGCGACAATGACACCGTATGTATGCAGCCTGAAGCCAATTGCTAATTGCTTTCTAGTAGGAGTACGTCTTAATGCTGCTAGAACCAAGCTAATTGCTTCCTAGAATCCTAGTTTCCAATCCACATTACTGCAGCAGCTTCCGGGGCAGCCTCGATAGCGGAGTGGCAGCGGCCACACCGGCTTTGTCTATGCGGTTAGTGTCCAAACGTATCCATCGACAATGGCACGGTGCACCCCGTGTGGTGCAGGTGGCCACGCTCATATCCAGCGTATCGGTGTTGTCTACCCTGTCTGCTACTCTACTTCATGCGGCTCATCAACGCAAAGCAGAGGTGTGAGGGCGAGTCGACGATGCAGGCAGAGGCAGTGGCACAGGCTTCGAACGCTCGCAATCAGGTGACGTCGTGGCTGCAGAACTCGAAGCAGAGGTGCGCGACGCCGAGGTGATGCAGAAGCAGAGCGCGCTCGAGGCAGCGCTGCACGACGACGTGACGAAGAGCGCCAAGCGGAACATGAAGGCGCTGCTCGGGGCATCCACGTGCGTGCTCTTCGCCTCCTCTACGAGAGGATCCATGACTCAAAGGACAGAGTGGTGGACTGGTGGCCCAGCGGTGGCGTGGCTGGCTCCGTGTGGTTACCCGCCCGCCCAGCGGCAACGTGGCTTCGCAGCCGCCCGCCTGCTCATGCGGCGGTGGCGTGGCTGGCCCCGCACGGCCACCAGCCTGCTCGCCGACAGCGCCATGGCGTAGCTGGCCTGTGCGACCGCCTGCACGCTCGCTAAGCGACAGCGTGGCTACCGGTGCCGACGCCTGCCCCTGTTCTTGGTGAGGGCTATTTTGAGAGAGAGTTATTGAAGTGAAGGAGTACAATATAAAATTACCATGCAAACGAACGGTTATGGACCTGCAACGCACATCATAAATAGTTCAAGGGTCCAAAAATGCACTTTGAAAGTTAGTGGACCTAGATGACATCCCTCTAAAAGTTAATAGACTTGTGGTGCATTTCACTCGAATTAAAAATACTAAAAACCTTATTCAATATTAGAGAATGAATTTAGAAATAAATATACATTTTCAAAATAATTTTCTAATATTAAATCAGATTTTGGTATTTTTAAATGCATATTTATTCTAGAAAAATATTTGAATAATTTTTTGAAAAAATATTTTTATTTTTTATAAAGTCTGATTGACTTCTGAACTATTGTGAAAGTCTGATTTACCTCACTCGTTGATGAGGTGTCACGTAGCACAACATAGTGCTACGTCAGTCGAAACCGCATCTAAAACTGCTCATCAAGGTAAATAAGATGATTTCAAGAATTGAAGGAGTCTAAAAATTTAGCTTCCAAGAATTACATAATAACTAAGGGAATCAGATGTATTTTTTTTTCTTTCCGAAAACTAGCGAACCACTGGGCAGGTTTGATAGCTTGTCCCTTAATTTTTAGGCCATGCTTCCGGATGCTCGTGCACTCACGTGATGCTGCACTTGTCCGCGCGCTTTGCGTCCCGCGCTTGCTGCTACTGGGTCCATGCGTGATGTTATTGTGCCCCGAGCGTGCTGCTGCTGCGCTTGCCCGCATGCTTTGCGCCCACGCGTGTTGCTACTGCTGGGTCCGCGCATGCTGCTGTTGCGCCTGTCCGGGAGAGCATGTGCGTGGGCTCGCCTAGCTGCATGCGAGAGAGATGGTGGTAGCACAATGCATGTACCCGTATTGACCTCGGCTGCATGCTCCACCGTGGAGACCAAGCCTAGTGGTGTAGGGGCACCTGGTTCTATGTCCGTTGGGTGCTAGCCCGCTCTGGCATATGCTTGCGCACATGTACTTTGATCAGAGAGTGCTCGACCATTCAGGCGCTGCCTGACCGTTGGGTGCACGTCCAACTATCGGAACTGGCCCACATGATAGAGATAGGCATCGCTGGATGGGTGGATGCAGCGCATCCGTGCCCATGAGTTAGAGCGCGTGGGGAGCAACACCTGCTGCAACATACTGAAACCAGGTGAAACAATTGAAACATACATTTGCAACATATGTGTATAACCACTGCAACATATAACAACATCCAGATAAAACACTTGCAACATACGTCTAAAATAGATGAAACATTTGTGATATACACTTACAATGTACGTGTGTATAGCCACCGTAACATATGCAACATCTAGAAAAAACATGCAATATCTAGATGAAATAGCTGATACATTTCAAAAACACAATTGCAGCATAGGTGTATAGCCACCGGAACATATGCAACATCCAGATGAAACACTTGCAACATACGTTTGAAAGAGCTGAAACTTTTGAAACATATACACTTGTAACACACGTGTATAGCCATTTTAGTATATACAACATCCAGATGAAACATATGCAAAACGCATGAAACATATGGTTGCAACATGTGCTCTCATCTACTTCCTGTCACCCAATGAAGGTTGACGCGGGCACGTGGGAGACACGGGCGACGTGCGACATGAGGCATAAGGCGCGGGTGGTGCGCGACACTGGTGGGGAACGCAGCACGAGGCGGGCCTGATGCGCGGTGTGAGGTGCAGGGGCGCAGGACGCAAAGCGGGTCTGATGCACAG
>CM039615.1:46481336-46599288 GCA_022457205.1 Saccharum spontaneum | reverse complement strand
ACTAAGCAATGTGACTAACAAGGTTACACAAACCAAATTAGCCACGCAAGGAGAAGCTTCTAGCTACACAAGCAAGAAGACAACTAGCAAGCTACACAAGCAAATTAGTTACGAGAGCAACTACACAAGCACAAGTATATATGAAAGTAAATACAAGCTTGTGTTGCACGAAGGCAAACCACTGAGAAGATGAAGAACAATGTTGACATTGTGATTTTTCTCCCGAGGTTCACTTGGTTGCCACCAAGCTACGTCCCCGTTGTGTCGACTAACACTTCGTGGTTCGGTGGCTAATCGGTATCACACACCGAACCTCTCAAAAGGCGCCGCAAGAACCCACCATCAAGTGTGGTAGCTCAATGACACGCTCAACTAGAGTTGCTCTTCGCGATCCCCGCAGGGTGAGCACAATCCCCCCACAAAGCTTCTCTGGAGCCTCGCACAATCTTGTGAGCTTCGATGGAGCCACAAGCCACCAAACCGTCTAGGAGGTGGCAATCTCCAAGAGTAACAAGCACCACCGGCTTACAACACGATCACCTAGTGCCACTCTGTAAGGTCCAAATGGCTAGAGGGGGGGTGAATAGCCAACGATGTAGAGAAGTAATGCACTCGAAGAATCAATCACAATGATCAACCACAAGAGAAATCCTTGGCAAAGAGATGACACATGATTTTTACCGAGGTTCACTTGCTTTCCGACAAGCTACTCCTCGTTGTGGCGATGCACCCACTTGTCGGTTCACGAGCTAATCGACTATCAAAAGTCGAGCCCTCGGCGGGCGCCGTACAACCGCACACAAGATGGGGATCCTCCAAGCCACGAGCTCCACTAGAGTATCCAATTTGTGAACTCCCGTGGGGAAGGATCAAGAACCCCTTACAACACTTGGTGAGGGCTCCAACAATCTTCAACTGTGAGCTCAATCACCTCCGCTGCTCCAAGCCGTCTACTATGTCGGGAAACACGGAAGAGTAACAAGAAATCCACAGCAACTCAAAGATCAAGTGCCTCTAGAATGCAACTCTCAAGCAATGCACTTGAATCTCACTCAATCTCACTCAAGATGTGCAACTAAGCAAAGAGATGAGTGGAGGGGTTGTTCTCTAGCTCAAAGGATGTCTCTAGGTCTCAAAATGTGCAAGAGTTGCCCTCAAACCCCGACCAACTTCTATTTATAGCGAAGGGGTACGCAGCTAGCCGTTATCGGACGATGCTGTGCAAATCGTGCTGACCGAATGCTCCGGTTAGGGTGACCGGACTCGTCCGGTCACTACAGGACAAGCGTGAATAGTGCGCGTCAGAAGTTACCGTTGCCGTGACCGGACGCGCTCTAGCGTTTGACCGGACGCGCTGCACCTGGCATCCGGTCGGAGTCCAGTAAGCTCCCACCGCGACCGGACGCGTCCGATCACACGTGACCGGACGCGCCGCGCGTCCGGTCTGCTCTACGACCAGCTCTACCCCTCTGGGTGCCTGACCAGACGCTCCGGTCCCGTGATGGACCGAACACGCCGGTTGGAAACCCTAACACTCGCGCGCCTGACAACTGCAGAGAACTGACCGGGCGCGTCCGGTCAAAACGTGACCGCGTCCAGTGCAGCGTCCGATCACCACAGTGACCGCCGTTCGCCTCCGTTTCTTTTCTGACTTCTGGCGCAGTAGAAAATAGACATTTCACTTTCCCAAAAAGCGTCGAATCCCGCCTCGCAAGCTCGGTGGGAGGGAGAGAGGAACCCAAACCCCTCTCTACCGCTTAAACTCCACCGCCTTCGCAAATGTGCTAACACCACCAAGTGTACACCACCATGTGCATGTGTGTTAGCATTTCACAAACATTTTCAAGGTGTTATGTTAGCTCTCTACTAGATCCTAATGCATATGCTCAAGACATTGATCTAGTGGCACTTGATTCCCGAGCTAACCGTGATTGCCCCTCTTGATAGTCGGCTATCTATCCTAAATCCGGTCAATCACTTCTCTACTCAACTTAGACCGGCAAAAGGAAAACCCTATGGTTATACCTTTGCCTTGCGCTCTTAGATCATTCTCCTCCACTTGATCATCATGTCCATCATTTTATGTGCATTCCATCATGATCAACATTTCATGTCCATGCACCATCTCTTTGTGATCTAGTGGCCACACTCCATGCCACACACACCTTCATCACATGTGTTGCTTATGCCTAAATCAAAACACTTAACACATGGCATTAGCAACTTGGTGTCATTAATTACCAAAACCAAACTTGAGCTTTCACACTCGATGCAATCTCTCAAAGCAACGCACTAGAATCAACTCATTCGCAATCGATTCGCACTCTTGCAAGCACAAGTGAGTTAGAGGCTCTCCAAGCACTCCCAAAGCATGGACACTAAGTCCCAAGGGTGATCAACTCCTGCCAAGGCCGACCACCACTTCTATTTATAGCCCCACAAACGAATATAGCTGTTATGCCATCACTGGGCTAAAAATCACGAGCGACAGACGCGGGGATGCCCACCGACAGACGCGGCACCCCAGCGTCTGACGCACTGCTCGTTGCCACGTGTCTTGCTCAACTGAAAAACCAACGGTCGAATTCACCATGCGACAGACGCATTCGATGCTCTGCGCCCTCAGTGTGTGTCGCGCGACAGACGCAGCACAGAGAGCTCCCACGCCGCGCTCAGCCACGACAGACGCGTTTGTCGGTTGATCAACATACGCGGCTTAGCGTCTGTCGCTGCGGAGGCACGCAACCCTACTGACGCCACGCGCGAGAGACGCTGACGCCAGCGTCCGTCGCACGATCACCGCAGCGTCTGTCGCCTCCTTCGATCCAGGCCGTGCCTAGGGTAAGCTGACAAACGCTAGGGCAGCGTCTGTCGCCACCGTGGCCAGCGTCCGTCGAGTGTTTCTCAACGAGAAACACTCCCGCGACCTTTCCACTTTTTTCGACCTTCGGCGTAAAGGAAATTTAGCATTTCATCTCCTCGAAAACGCCTGAATCCACCATGTGAGAGAGGACCCCAAAACCGCTCTCTACCCCTCAAACTCCATTGCCTTCGCAAATGTGCCAACACCACCATGTGAACATCACCATGTGCACGTGTGTTAGCATTTTCACAATCATTTTCTTCGAAGGGATTAACCACTCAACTTGCCACGCCACTCGATCCTAACATGTATGCAAAATTAGATCGCTCAAGTGACACTATATGACCGATATGCAAACAAGTTTGCCCCTCTTAATAGTACGTCCATCTATCCTAAACCTGGTCATCAACTTCTCTACACACCTATGACTGGTGAAATGGAAATGCCCTATGATTATACCTTTGCCTTGCGCATTCCATTCCAACTCGTCCGACGTTGATGAAACACATGCACCAACCAATCACCAAATGATATGATCCACTTCATATCATCACGTGACCGTATTGGTTCATCGATCTTAACCTCACTTGCTCTTCACCGTTGCCTCGGTCCATCGGCGCCAAGTCTTGCCCAAGCTTCACCGTCACACGCGGTCCCTCGCTTCAAAGCCTCCGACTTGACCTTCACACTTGCAACCGGTCCATCAAGCCAAGCCTCATCTCGATCTTCTCCACCTTAGTCATATGACTCCATGTCATGTCTCATATGTAATAAGCTCCTTCATGACACAATCACATGTAGACTAATCTCCTGTGTATCTCACATAACCACATATTAGTCCACCTAAATTGTCACTCAATTACCAAAACCAAACAAGGACCTTTCACTTCCTTATGTAATTTTGGTTGTCAACAGCTCCCAACATAATAAATTTTTAGAGTTCTTTTATAAATCAAACTATTTTAATTTTGACCAAACCTATAGAAAAGAGAATTAACATTTTAAGTTTGGTCTTCTTTTCTATAAGTTTTATTAATAGTTTGACTTATCACAGGTTCAAAAATTGATTTATCATGAAACCAAGAAGTACACCATAACAAGGATTTCCATACACAGAAGAAGGCGTGGCTACCGAAGTAGGTGGTGGAGTTCAAGCAAGCTGCAAGCATACTGGTATAGAAAAGATCTAATGGGACGACTGAGAAAATTTCACGTATGTCACTGTCAAACTTACTTATTCCCCTTATGATCTTGTAATGCTAAGACTTCCCTGTCTTCAAATTTTATGTCTTACGTGACACTTCCGTGATTTTCATTAGGCATCTCTATTAAGTGAGTGGGCTATCCTTATCTGATTTTTACAGAGGTGACAAAAATACCCTTGTTCCTATGAAACATCCAGGCGCCAGCACAACAGTCTGGGCACCAGGACATGCTTGATCCATCAGTGGTCGGGGTCGCTCCGAGGCGGCGGTTAGGGGTGGTTAGTGTGGTCGCGACATTCAGCGCTCACTCACTCAAGGGCCACCAGGCGATGCGCCGGATTAGGGAGGTGGTGTGGAACAACAGCTCGAGCATGTCAGACCAACTTGGTGGCTAGGGCTAGGCATGAGGTTTGCAGCGGTGCACTTGCTCGAGCTAGATAGGTGGGAGGTGATGGTGCGGTGGCTTGGGCTAAGGGCACGAGCCACATTCAGACCAGACGCTCTGGCGGGGCTTCGTGTCGCTCGAAACAAGGGCACCATCGTGGCTTAGGTCAAGCGCTCAGAGTAAGGGATCATGCTTGGTGTTATTCTGAAGCCAGTCTCTACGAGCTCCACGGTGTTGATGGACTTCAATGTTGACGGAATTAAAGTTATATATTTCAATGCATGTTCAAACAGAACCATCCGGTTCCTTCATTTACTTGATTAATATGTAATGTGATTTCAGTGGTAGATGATGTTCCTGTCGATAGTGAGATGCCTGTGATGATTTCATCAATCTCGAGGATTTGTCGGCCCAGTCTTCGAAGATGCTCATAGGGATATGGTTTTACGTGCGTGCTTGTACTGTATAATCGCAAAAAAAGATGCTCAAATAAGGATTATTACAAGTATACACAAATATTGGGTCTTTTCGCCAATATTCTCAAATATGGCTTACCAGCATACATGATGAAATATGCTCATAAATGGGGCAATTTGGTCTTTTCAGTGTTAGGCAATTTGGTCTTTTCAGTGTTAGGTAATTTGGTCTTTTCAGTGTTAGTTAACGATATTAGCTAAGACTGACCGCACTCAGGTCCGGTATCCGGTCCTACTGGAGACGCATAGCGGAAAAATCACCGCAGCGGATCCGCTATCGAGCAGGACGGGAGCGCGTTCGCTAAATCAAGCGGAGATAGCGAGCGAGCGCTATGTGCATCCGTGGCGCGGGCCCGGCTGCACGTTCTGTTCGACTGAGAGATGGGAGGGAATCTAGCGGCGGGACCCATTGTTCCAACTAAATAAAAAATGTTATAACGCACAAACTAAAAATCCAAATTAAATTCCGATTGCACAATTAAATTACAATAAATCCTTCAAAACAAGATCTCACATGGATATATTTAGATAAAATTTATAGAAGATGACAAGTGAGACCGCTTTTGGTAGTTGGTATAGAGTATGAGATCTAGAGGATGATGGGTGCAGAAGAAATGTGTATAGAGGAGGGAATCTTGATGACCAAAATATATAGAGTATGGAAATAGAGGTTGATGAGTGCGGATAGCCTAATAGAGGTGATATGAGTGTCAGGTAAGACATTACATTTGAGGCTATGTCGAATAGGGAACTCTATACTTTGACGATGATACAGGGAAATTGCTAAGGCTGTGTTTAGATCACTTAAAAGTGCACTATGCAAAAAAAGATTTCCCATCACATCAAACTTGCGATACATGTATGGAGTACTAAATGTGGATAAAATCAAAAACAAATTGTACAGTTTGGTTGTACTTTGCGAGACGAATGTTTTGAGCCTAATTAGTCAATGATTGGACAATTATTATCAAATACAAACGAAATGCTACAGTGAATTTTGGCGCTCCAAAATTTGGAACTAAACACAACCTAAATATAGGACGACAAGGGGCTGTCAATCTATTATCCGCATGCATACGCTCAATAAACAGTGGCAAATGCGATGGGGGGAGCAAAGTCGAAAAATAAGTGCTAGTATCTTGACATCCCAACCATGGTAGGGGTAGGTCGTCCGGGAACCGGTTGCTATCGGCGCCGGCCGGCAGATTGCTCGATCTGATCGGTTTCGCGATAGATGCTTGCACGGTGCAGACTTTAAGCAGTTAATCGTGTTTTGGCAGCTATTCCTCATGTGCGCTCCTGTCGCTGCTTTGTTGCATATCTGCCTCCCTCATGTACGTGTGGCCACCGGATTTTGATCGAACCAGGTGTCCAGTCGGGTGGCAAGTCCTGTATCGAAGCAGCAGGACGAGCACTGTACACAAAAGACTAACCGAACCATGTCGTTTTCTTGAAATAGGGAAAGAAAAAAAGATCGATCCACGCCGTTGAGGCTTGCTACGTACTCCTGCGGTACCATGTGTTGACTATGTAATCCTACTCCTGCCATCGTTACCAAACCAACCAACAGGGCCCAGCTTTTTGCACAAAGTTTTGTCGCCATGAATGAAGCAGTACATCCAGTATTCCTCTGTTCGAAAAAAATACAACTTTAGCACAACACTAAGTTGAAATATTTTAAATTTAACTAAGGCTGTGTTCATATCCGAAATATTTGGGGAAAAAATTCATGTAGCACTTTCGTTGTTATTTGGCAAAATTTATCCAACCATGAATTAATTAGGCTCAAAAGATTCATCTCGACATTTACAGACAAACTGTACAATTAGTTATTTTTTTACCTACATTTAATGCTTCATACATGCGTCCAAAGATTCGATGTGACGGGTGGCAGAGGAAATATTTTGGAAAGTGAACGGTGCCTAAGTAAATCATTAGATTTATCATCAGTATATGCTTTGATAATATATCTATTTGATACCATAAACATTAATTAATATTTTATCTATATATTTGGTCAAACTTTAGATATTTTATTAATTAAGAATGCATCTAGATTTGTTCGTTTGAGCTACTTTTCAGCCATGAAACAATATTTTTCTCTCACAATATTTCAGCATAAGCATTATCATAAGCCAAATTTCAGCATATGGAGCTGCTAGTTCGGTAGGAATACATCACTTTTTATATCGGAACGCCTAGCGCCGGATTCAGATGGGACATTGCGTCCGGACACGGCTCCGACACCTACGCTGCTCCCACGTCCGCATCCCGCCCCACACCCCATGTTGTCCCGCATCTCGCCCCAGCACCCGCTCTCGTGTCCGTCGTAGGGACTCGCACCCACCCCGCGCTTCGCCCGGGGAAACCCATGTGGGTTGACCCACGGCTGCGTCCCAGCAGCAACAGTAGCCACCGGTCGCGCAACACCCTGATCTACTTTTGCAATATTCAGATGAAACATATGCAACATACATCTAAAACAGATGAAATATTTAGAACATACAGTTGAAACACCATTGCAACATGTGCAACATCTAGATCTACTTTTGAAACATCCAGATGCAACACTTGTAAGATACAAAAGAAGACAGATGAAACACTTGAGACATGCATCTGAAACATTTGCAACATACGTGCACAAGAAAACAGTTGGGAATAGACGCTTGCAATATATGGTATAACCATTGCAACTTATGTAATATCCCGATCTACTTTTACAACATCTGCATGAAACAATCGAAACATACATCTGAAACAAACAAAACACTTGAAACATGGGCTTGCAACATGTCTGAAAAGCATTCAGAAACACTTAAAACACAACATCGCCGCGTGTCCATGACCTACCTGGTGGGCTGCGGTGTCCCAGGCTCACAGGATGGTGTGCGACCGCAGGCCCCCGCCATGCTCGCCGTCAGTCGAGGGAGAGGTGATGCTGCAGGATCTGGGGAGGGCACCGCCGACCGGGGTAGGGGAGGGCCAGATCCGGTGGGACGCGGGGAGGGTCACGACCGCCATGGAGTGGAGGGAGGGGACGCCACGGAGGCCGCCGGACTTGAGGGAAGACGCGGGTAGAGGAGGGGTGGATGGATCCATGGACGGGAGGGAGGAGACTTGCTCGAGCCACCATGCATGGAATGGGGGGAGTGGCCGCCATAGAGTGGAGAGAGAGGTTCGCGGCTAAGCGGCGGAGAAGAAGCGAGCTAACGGCGATGGTGTGGTCCGTAGGCCTAGCTAGCCGCGTCCGATGCAGGACGGACATCCTAGCCGAAGCATTATCATTTTTGTATCTGACTGATCGAAAAGGTAATATCAACTGATAGCACAACAGTTGTTCCTTCAGTCTCAACGCTAACACCAACTGCGCGCGTAACCCTCGCGGATTCCACGCACAAGAGTCCAAATCCGGTATACTAATCCCGGTCCCCGGAAGCCATGCCTCATGCTTTGATCCATCGCCGACAGTCAACAGCTACTCGCTAGACCGTTCGGCGTCGGCCGGCCTCTCTTTCGCGTGACGCAGCGGGCTTAACTGCTACCTTTATGTATAGGTTTCCAGGCCATCGGTACGGTACGGAGACTTGGCCACGGACGTACTGTACCCGATGGGCCCGCCGCATGCCCGCATCACCCACCCAACAAGACCGCATCACATGTCATTGTCCAGTTGACATATCAACGATAGAGCCGCGTCGTAGGGCCTTGATTGGAAACCCGATTCGGGCATCCCGAATTTACTGTGCAACACTATGTTGTACTGTAATAATTTTGTTTTTATTTGATAATAATTGTCTAAATATTGATTAATTAGGTTCAAAATGTTCGACTCGCAAAGTACAATAAAACTGTGCAATTAGTTTTTGATCTCATCTACATTTAATACTTCATACATGTGCCGGTATTTTGATGTGATGAAAAATCTTATTTTTGTATAGTGAAATTTAGGGTGAATTTAGGTATCTAATCAACGCCTATGTTTCGGTTGCAATCAGCTCCCCGGAGGCGGGAGCCCAACTGTAGCTGCGCTGTCGGGCTCGATGAAAGCTCACAACAAACATACTAGTACTGTGCCATTAGTTCGAAAAAAGAAACACTCATTAGACCGAACTCATGCAGATCATTGCATTGGCTCCGTAGTCCTGCAAAGTGGTTGCAATTACGTCGCCCGCTGTTCTGGTTTGCTTGCTGCACAATGCTCGCGTCATGATATGAGGAATGAGTGCTCATTGTAGAGCTAAAGTCAACTGCAGCTTTTAAGTTACACACTAAAGGGTGTACGGAAAGTGGGAATTGCCTTTGCAACAGCCGTCGTCCTTGTGCAGTGCTACGGAAGGAATGGTTGCAAACACTAGCTAGTGCGATGTGATGCTTCACCAATTATGTAACGTGGAAAAAAAATTCTTGGAAGGCAGTAAGCGTCCATGTGACCATGTATACGGTTTTTCCCGTTCCTGCTGCGTGGTAATTCAAAGAATCCTAAGCGACGCTACTAAGCGGGTGTGTATGCTGCTAGTGCTACGACACTGCGTACTGTAGTATGTCAGAGCCAAAGAGGAAGAGGTAGACAAAACAATTCTATGGAGGCAGTATACATACGCGCGTACGGCGTTCCGGTTCCTGCCGCGTGGAACCTACCACGCCACTAAACTTGACTCCCTCGACTCTCTCACGTGACACGCGACGGCAAAGCGATCAGATCAAGGCGACGCCCGGAGCTCGATCGGCTCGCTCCTGTCGCGCCTCTTTCGCTACTGCCTTCCATCATTGTCACACCTTTGCAGGTCCTATTAGGCACCGTTTGGATGCCAAAATTTTTGGCAAAATGCTACTGTAGTGTTTTCGTTGTTATTTGTCAAATATTGTTCAATCATGGTCTAATTAGACTTAAAAGATTCATCTCGTCCATTTCGTCTAAACTGTGTAATTAGTTTTATTTTTTATCTATATTTAATGCTTCATGCATACGTTCAAAGATTCGATGTGACGAGGAATCTTGAAAATTTTGGCATTTTGGGTACAACTAAACACGCCCTTAGAAAAAAAAGATGATGCAGATCCTGGACCTGGAGTGACCCTAACTGCTACATTACCTGCTGCAGTGATCCTGTTGTTGGGTCGTACACTCGTACTCCATTTCGTTTCGAACGTGCATATACGTACATATTTTATTGTTGAACCTCTATATGCCCTGTTCGCTTGACGTACTTTTTCAGTCAACTTATAATGTTTTTTTCACACAATAAATCAGCAAATTATACTTTTAGTCATGACTTTTCAGCCAAACGAACAGGGCTCAATAGCTAAACATATATAGATTACTATCTATATATACGCACCAGGAACGAAGCAAACCAGCAGCAAAGCCCCCCCTCCCCCTGAGCGCCCCCTACGGGCGACTCAGGGTGGCCAGCCTTCACCGCTCCAGCGGCCTCCTCCCGTGCGGCGGCGGCGGCCCGAAAAAGGACTCCAGTCGTAGCCCCTTTCCTCCCCCCACTCCATCTCTCCTCCACGACCTTCCACGGCGACTACGGCGAGCTGGCTGGCCGGTGACTAGGCCGGATCTGGCCTTCCCCATGCCAGATCTACAGTCTGCGAGGCGCAAGGGGCGGAAGGGGAGTCGCTCGCTGTGGCACGGGTGTCATCAACTCCTTCCCCGGCACAGCCTTCCCCATCTTCTCCGGCTAGTTGGACGACTGGCGGACCGGATCTGGCCTCTACGTCGCCGGATATGCGGCTCCCCCCGCTGCAGTAGTCGCAGCCGGGGCCTGCCCACTGACGGACGGGGCTACGCGGCAGCCTCCTGTGTCCAGCACCTTCTGGCGATTGGGGCCCTACTGGACTTCCCTACTAGCATTCGGCTCTCAGTTCTGGCGGCTGGTGTAGGCGGTCGGCAGGTTTGTGGTGGTGTGGAGGCTACTGCAGTCCTAGTGCCAAGGTCGGCAGCATCGGCCCTCCGTCGGTGTCGCTGCTGCGGGTGCCACAAGTGGCCTGCGTCCGCGACCTTCCAGAATCTGGGAGAAAACCCTGCTCGGCTTCTTCGGGCCGGCGGCGGTGGCGCAGTCTGTGTCATCTACCTCCTTGCAGGCATCGTCGAAGTTTCTGTTTGTCCGGGGTAGGTTGGGACGAAAGTCCTACTCGTGTGCTTCTACCAACGTTGTTGGTGTCTGTGGAAGTCAATATCCTTCCTAAAGGCTTCGTTGAAGCAATGCTGCAGCCTATCTCTCACTGCCCTCGTCGGTGTTGCTCCTTCTTGTGCTATATCTGTATGTGCTTCATGCTCATCATCGCAAGGGTCTGTCCATTAGCAGTTGTTTGGCTGTCTCTCTGCTCTGACGGATGCTTTGCCGTCGTCGATGCTCGGGCAGATGCTTTGCCGCCGATGTCGCTTCAGGCTCCGCCGTATGTGTGATGCCCCCCTCTTGCGGATGCTTTGCCGCATGGACCTTAGCGGATGCTTTGCTGCCGTGTTGCTTGTCGTCTCCTCTTGGTAGATACTTAGCCACCATGTATTCTCCTGCTTTGGCAGCCTTGCGTGATGTATCTTTATTTACAGGTCTAGTCGATTAGGTTAGTGGTGGAGGGCCTCTCCCTACCGCTGTCCTTTCTGTCCTGTTGTTTTGGTTACTAACTACTTTCTCTGTGGTTTGTAGCCTGCACTACGGGTTTCATTGTAGCTGTGTTGTGTAAGCCGTTCTTTCGGCTCTCTTTTCCTCTTAATGAAAAATGGGTGAAAGGCTAGATCGCGAAGAAAAAATATATACATACTGAGTATTTTTTATACAAAGTTGATACTATCTATGATCTCACCACATGAGAACATATTAATAATGGTAATGTGTTAAATTAAAGTGACGGGAATAACGGCTATCACTTGGGAAGTGCATACGTTTTTCATAATGTAGCACTCATCATAACGGTTACGTCCAGGAAATATACAATTTTAGCACAGTGTCACGTTTTAGTATCTTAACTTTGACTAATTATAGATAAAAAGTATCAATATTTATGATATCGAATAAATATTTTTAGATTAATTATGAAATGTATTTTTATAATAAATTGATTTGGAGCCATAAATATAAATATTGTTTATTAGAAACTTGGTCAAACGTAAACTACTTTTTTGACATGTGACCCATAGTTATATGCTTTTATGGGCAGAGGGAGTACTACTCAACAAACAATCACCTTCGGTTCAAAACCTGCATTGAATTGGTAGAGAATAGGTCCCAAACTAAGGTAAATAGCCTGATGTGTGATAATGATATACTCCGTAGTTAATTTCTGTGTAGACGCCACCAATAGCAGCTACACCTATGGAGATATTTGAAGTTTATTTCCTCGAATGGAGCAGAGAGGATTCCTTGATTTGGAAGATTATTGGTCTCATAGTAGTCCATCGTTTTAGGTTCAAGGTTGGATCAACAGGACATGCTCCCTCCGTCCTAAAATAAATGCACACGCTTCCTGCGGAGTCAAAACTAAAGTTTGATCAAATATATACATAAATATACTAAATTTATGATGTATGCTAAGTGTCATTGGATTGAGCATAAAATATAATTTTATAATATATACTTATTTGGAGTTACAAATAGTTGATACTATTTTCTATATTTTCAGTTAAACTTAAAAAGGTTTTGAGTCCATGTAGAACGAGACATAGAGTACCGAGAGATTCCATTAGGTATCTGTCCTTAAATATCTGTCGTTTACGTTTCTCGAAAAACAACTTTAACAAAATATATATTAAAAAATATTAATATTTATAGTATATAATTAGTATCATTAGAAAGATTTTTAAATCTAATTTTTTAATAAATGTATTTAAAGATACAAATATTACACTCATTCTCTACGAATCCAATCAAACTCGTGACGTGCATACCAACCAACCAACGGCGACAGGAGGAAGTTGTACCAGCAAATTTGTTGTCACTGCTGACAAGCCTGATATAGGCTGACGGGACAGAGCTTCTGCTTGAAGTGCGAGCTGAAGGAGCGACAAAACTGGGTGCGCAACACATAAAAGGTCTTCCGATATAGGAGTACTCTCGGTTTTCGAAAATGATTTAAAGTTTAACCAAATTCGCTAGCATTTATAATACAAAATAAGTACCATTAAATTTTGAATATATAAATATAAATCTTATTTATAATAAATTTGGTCAAAGTTAAACTAGCTTTACAAAGTTGCATCGTTTTGTGGACAAAGGGAGTATTACCTCTGTCCCAAAGTAGCAGATGTCTGAGGATTCAAATTTTGTCCCAAAATACTTGACCTTCTTGCTTGCTAATAATGTATATTTCTATTATCTTAATACACATTTTTTCTAATAAATCTTTATCTCTATGTCTCTCTCCTTCTTATCTACTGTACACCACATATTTTATACTTCTCCTTAATATAATTTTCATGTCAAAAACATCAAATATTTTAGGACGGAGGAAGTACGAAACTCTGCACAACTCTCTAGGTGAGGTCATTTTATTTGTACATGCTTGCAAAATTTGAAGTTCAATCACGATCAAGTAAGTAGTTTAAAACATACAAGAATAAGGCAAATTTCAGAGGGTTAGGATGCCACTGTAATACAAGATGCCTCTGAAATTTGTCTTCACAATGTCTTGCGCAAGCTTGATGTACACCCTGACAAAGCTTCTTCGATATGTACTTGATCACACTTTCTTGCTAGATAGCTGCACAAGTCTAGAGTAATAATGCCGCATGTAATGAGAAATTTGAATGGCCCGTGTGGAGGGCCGGCCATTGGTGAATTGTTAAATCGAGTTTGGATACTTTACATGACAGGCGATGTGAAAGTGCTTCCTTTGGTTTTTTTTTGAAGCAGACTGAACCATCAACTTTGTGAATCCATTTCAGTTGGTGGTGCAATTGTGACGGGAGGACGAAACAGTGACGACACATCAAAAACTAAAAGAAGTTTTTTTTTTCTGACAAACTAAAAGAAGTTGTTGACCTATATGCACCATGGCGCAATGAAGCCAAATAAAATCTGCAGTAGTTCTAAGCGCAATCTTCCCTGCTACCTTGTCTTCAATCATATCTGTATGAAATTAAAAAAAATAACCGGAAGTTGGCGCACAACCACCGCTCGGGATTCCAGTAATAAGACTCATGCTCTAGGTGCTCCTCTGTGTAACGCAACTCATATGTGTAGGTATCTGTTTTGGTCTTTGCCCATGTACTTTACCACGCACTTCACTGATTTGTTTATTAATTTCTTTAATGCAAGAGAAATATGCTCATAACTTTACAAGCGTAGAATAGTACCACATGGAAAACATATGTTAGGCAAAATCCCATAGAATGTTGAGTGCTTTTTTTAAAAAAAAAGGGAATATATTAATATCCCAGCCTCTGCATCGACCAATGCATATAGCTGTTTTTTATTACAGACACCAAAACTATAACTCAACTCAAGAGCAGCTACCTCAGACGCACACCAAAACGACCTTGACCTACCAAGATCCACGCGCATACACCGCAACATTCATCTTAAATCCTCAGCTATACCTCCACCCTCCTTGCCACAACGGTGACAGCCATTACAGATTGACAGACACGGGATTCCAAAGCAACGCCTCCAAGGAGGAACGTGACGCCACCGGCACCACCGTCGCCTGACCAGAAGGTCAAGGCATTACACCCAGGAATAGCACGCTACACAAAGAGGAGAGAGTCGATCGATAGACGCTTCCAAGGAAGAGTGCGGCACCCGAAGGTGTCACCGTCATCGATCACAGGGACACAGCTTTCGCCATGGCGCCTCACCCCCGTGCGCAGCATTGTCCAAGGCCCATACTCACTGCGCCGGCCACCACCCATTAGTGAAGCCAACCCAGCCCCGCTACCGCTAACCATACCTTTGGCAATGCTGTTGGCCGTCAGATTCGGCCCCACGCCACCCCTCCGCACATCGAGGTCATTGTAGACTGCCGCTGCTGGCTCTGGCGTCCGTCGTCGTCGCTGTTGGCCTCCGCCGATTGCCTCGGGTGCTTCCAGCCGGATCCGCCTAGCCCAACATGGTAGGCCAGATCCGGTGAGAGGGGAGTCCAACCAGCACGCCCTCGCCAGATCCTCGCTCGCCAATCCGGAACCACCGATGTGCGTCAACGAGGCCAGATCTGGCCACCAGAGGCGAATGCACCGTCCATGAGCCCAAATCCGAAGACCGGAGACCTCGACAGCGAGCAACCACCTCCACCTCCAAAGATCCCTCCATGCCTTGCTGAATCCACACGATGCACCGGATCCAGCCCGGCCGCCGCTGGACCTTGCCATCATCGCCGCTCAATCTGCGTCGCTGCACTACTCTCCTCCAGACGCGCCAAGCCGTGACGGTGCCCCGGTCGCAACCTCGCAGGGCAACGCACCAAGCTCCGCCGCTGCAAGCGCCCGCCCGGGCTCTAGCCGACGCCGCCGCAGCCGAAAGGAGGCACCCCAGCCAAGACCCACGCTACCCTAGCACGGCCGCTCCCCGTCGGACCGCGGACACCCGCGCCACCACTCCGCCGTCGCGCGAGACTATGTGGCGAATGCCTTGCCGCCACGTACCCGCCAAGCCCGCCACCGATCACCACCCCTTCCTTGAGGGCAGCCTTCTCCTGGTCACCGCAATCATATCAAAATGGCCAACGCAAAGCACTGCCAGCCGCCATGGCCACAAACACAGTGAGATGCCTTAGTCATCACCGGCCACCATGGACGCCCCAAGAAGCATGAGGTGTTCCCGACCTAGTAGCCACACCATCAACCGCACCTCAACCTTGCAAGGCACATCTTTGTGTCGTAGCTACACGTCACCCCGCGGCCCAGGCCGCAGCCATCGCGCCCGGGCTCTCAAGACGCCGCCTCTGCCAACCAACAAGCATCAAGGGCCACCACCCAAAACCACCACCAGATCCACGAACTGAGAGGCTAGATCCACGGACCACGGATCGAAGCACGTGGGATCCGGCGTCGGCGGCGGTGACGGCCGGGCCGTGGCGTAGCGACCCTGCCTGCGTGCTCCTTGCCGACGACAGCGCGGGGGCGAGATCCACGTCGGCAGGTCCCGAATCCGAGGCTTCACTCGACGGTGGCGATAACGGCGGCCCCACAGCCGGATCGTGGCGGCCTCACTCATCGGCGGCGACCTCCTCGCAAGTCTGGGAAACGAGGACCACGATGCGGCAGGACTAGGAGGACGCCAACGCCATCTCGCGGACTAGGCCCCGCCGCCGCCATCCCGGCAAGCCGCGCTGGCCTTGCCGGCAGTCTGCTCCGGCAGCGGCGCGGCGAGGGAGGGGGGAAGGAGGGTGAGAGGGCGGCGGCGGCTTGGTGGCCACCCGAGTCGCCCGCGTGGGGGCGACGCGGGGGTTCAGGATTCCAAAACCATGTTGAGTGCTATTTTTTAATTCATGTTATGTCGTCGTTACTTTTTGCGAGCCACATGCATGAGAAAATTGTGCTTTCATTATTAAAATCAATCCATGCTACCTCATCTTTATCATTAAAATTACAATCGACATGAGCAAGGCATGCGTGCAGGTACCGATGGATATTATTAAGATTCTGTCCAGGCAACAACTAATTGTTTTGGTCACTCGTGGCACTCGATTTTTGCCCATGCATTTACAAACTATATTTACTTATTGTTATATTTACAATGAATTATTTACTATAATTTATTAGACAGAGTGATGTAATTTCGGAATAACACAACTATCCATATAGATTGCAGATTTTAGAGAAATATATGTCAAATTGTAGATTTAGGAATAACACAACAATAAGCCTTTCGAGTGTTATCCACCTACCTACATTTCAGATTTAGGAATAACACAACTACCTTCTTCTTGGGCTTTACATGTGGGGGCGGCACTGCCGCCCTGGGCAGGCTGTGCTGCTCGGGGCAGGCCTTGTGCCATCAGCTGTGTAGGCTTATTTATACCTACTTTTCCCTTGCTCATGAACTGGACACACTTATAACCATTTATTACCTTTCTCCCATTTGAGTTGGCTCCTTTTGTATACCCAAGTCCATCCTTGTATTGTGGCTTCTTTGGTTGATTCTCTTTGCCACTAGCAGCTTTCTTGCCTTTCATGCACCTTTCACTTAGCATAGCATTGAGTCTAGCAATCTCCTTTTTCATTGCCTCCATATTTGCAAGGTTAGTGGAATAGACATTCAAATCAAGATTATAACATTTTCCACAACCTTGGCTAGTGGAGGGATTAGAGGTGTCCTTTGTATTAGAGGGTTGTGGGGTGCTCTCCCAAAGAGAACTATATTGCTCCTCAAGTTTGTTGTGCTTTTCAACTAAGACACAATACTTGTCATTGAGTGTAATATTTGTCTTCTTTGTGAGAGCATGTTCTGTTTGCTCTTCGGCCAAGACCTTGTTCAAAGAGTCCACCTCACTTCTCTCTAACATAAGAGCTTCCTTGTAAGCAATATACATTTTCTCTTGTTCAAAGAGATCATCATCTCTAGTTGCTAGCTCGGCTTGGACACTCTCTAAATTCTCTATTAGCTTAGTGATGAAGATTTTGGTTTTAGGATCCAAATTTTTAATTACTTGAACAAATTCATTATCATCACTAAGGTCATCATCGCTAGAGCTTTCACTAAGTTCACTACTAGAGATGTCACTAGGAGGTGGAAAAGGTTTAGCTTTTGGTTTTACCTTCTCACCCTTTGCCATGAGACAAATATGAGGGGAGTGGTGGTCATCATCATCGGACAAGTTGATGAAGATTCTTGGAGTAGAGGATGACTTGTGGATAGCCACGATTGCAACTTTCACATCCTCATCACTTGACTCTTTAGTTGAGTCTCACTCATGCTCAATGTGTGCCTCTCCCATTTGCTTGTTTCTCTTCATGTGCTCATGCTTGCTTTCTTTGTTGTCCCTCTTGTAGTTGTTCTCTTTCTTCTCATATGGACATTTGGCAACAAAGTGCTCGGTGCTGCCACAATTGTAGCATGTTCTCTTTTCTTGTTTGGGAACTTTATACCTATTTTGCTTTAGCCCCTTGTGATACTTCTTTACGAATAATGCCATATCATTAATCTTCTTGAAATCAGCCCCATCATCTTCATCTTTACTTGAGGATGAACTTATATCATTATTTTGTTGCACTTGCTTGGTTTCTTTGGGTTGACTTGTTGATGCTTGCTTCATTAGACAGAGTGTCGCTGCTGCTGCCGGCGTCCTCAACATGCACACCACCCACGTTTGGATCGCGAGCGATCCTCGAACCTCCTCCTTCTTCCATACTTTACGCGGTGAAGCGTATACGAAGCAACACGGCTCAGATACCACTTGTAGGATCTCCTAGAAGGTTAAGGAGGCCTAAAGGGGGGGGTGAATAGGCCTGTAAAAAATTCAACTCCAAATTATGTGAGTAGACAGGGCGACACTGCTGGTCTACGAATAATGCTCAGACAGAAAAGAGATTTCGTAGAGAGTAAATTGAATCTATGAGCTACACAGTCTTGCAATATGAAGATAAAATCCAGCTCGAAGATTGAATACCACAGAACCCTAGCGAAAGAGTAGATCGAGCTCACAAACCCTAATATCAGTTAAGCAAGAATAAGAACCAGTAAAAATACACAAGACATAGTGATTTATCCCGTGGTTCAGCTCATCACCAAGGTTTGCCTAAGTCCACGTTATTGAGGAAGCCACAAAAGGCTTAGGCTTGCCACAAAGGCTTGCCCTACCCTCGTTCTCAAATCAAGAGAATGAACTCTTGAGATGATGGATGATTTCTTAGCTTCTAGAATGAGGTTACAAACCTCCCAAGGCTACCACACGAGTTGGCAAGCTTAAGGGCAATGCCTAGCCAGCTAGGAGCAAGTTTCAAGAGTAACAAACTCTAGAACCGCCGGCCAAACATGAACCAAATACTCTTAGACTTTGGGAATCAGTGGATCTACTCTCCAATCGAGTTTTGCTGCCTTTTCTCTCAAGTTTTGATGGTTGGAGTCAAGGATTTGCTTGAGGGATGGAGGAGCAACAATGGAGGGAGAGAGAGTGAGCTCTGGTCTGTGTGTTCTCGAAATGAACCGATAGAGGAAGAAGATGACCGTTGTAGGCCGGGCCTGGAGGTATAAATACCCCCTCAGAGCCCAACGGTCGTTTATGCACTGCCACCCTAACCAAAACAGGAAGAATCAGGAGATTTTTGGTTGATTGTTTTGGCTGGGTAGGAGAATGTTATTCTAGGATTTTGAGCATCTGGTTGCATAGTTGACCAGCTGTCCTCGAGTCATCCTTAATAGTACGACATTTCCTAACTCAAATTCAAAAAATAAAGGAATTTAAATCTCCTTGAGTTAAGTCCAGCCATCTTTTGTAATTGGGGGCACTTGCAACCTGTACATCATCCTCGTTTTTTGATTCCCTGTTTGTCATCTCGATAAATCTCATTAGTCCTCTAATTTGGTGGTCATCAATGCCAAAACCCATAAAAGAACTTGATTGCACTTACAAATATACTTTTCCATGTTTTGTAATTTAAATTTGAAACTTTTTTCACGCAAACTTTTTCGTACGGACTCAGAGGAAGAAAAACATCATATGGAGATTTGAGTGTTCAACGAGATTTTGAAGTTGAGTTGTACATGAATTCTGTTTATTATTTGAAGTCGTCTAGCTAGAAGCCCAGAAAATTTTGATGTGTATATTGTTTTTCTCCTTTTTTAATACTAGCAAATATGCCTGTGCGTTGCAACGGGAGAAAAAAACTATCAAACATTAATGGCAAAAGGAGAATGAGAATGTTATATGTCTATTCATTTTTTACACTTTTTGTAAAATTTAAAAGCTAAAATTTATTTTACGATGATCATAACATCTATAATGTAAGTTGATATTGGTAATAATTCGATAATGTTCTATTAAGTCTATTTCAAATTAAAAATATAACCTTGATAGACATTGTTTCTCTTCCATTGTAAGTTATAAAATATTTAGTTGTCAATATATCATAACTTTAATTTTCATACTATCCTTGTGTTGGTCGAGTTAGATATCGAGTTCCATGACTTTTTTATGAACCCATAAAAATATGTAATTCTAGGATTGTTTACGATGCCAACTGGACCAGTTCAACATGGATATGGCCAGGCGGGATCAACTTTTGGCAAGCATGGCCTGTGGAGAGTGCTGGCCCCGGTCGCAGAGTCAATTGGTCGTCGCGGCGACGATGGAGTTTAATTCAGTTTTGGTGGGTGCAGATGCAGGCCTGGAGAGCCGGTCGCGTGTGCACGTCAACCACCTAGGTTCAAATCCCGTTTTGGACTGAATTTGGGTGCCTATTTCTCTTTTTAATGAAAAACCACCTAGTTCCTCCTGGGTTAGATCTCATTTTTTTGTGTGCACATCAACATTGGTCGCGCCACCGGGTCGCAGCGCCGCACACAGCAACCCCTCATTGACCTGATGAACGGTTTGGTCCCAACATGCACAACATGATTCAAGTATATAATATCTCTTCATATACGATTGTATCCACAACGTATCTTAGAGAAGCCTATGAGGCCGAGATCAGCTTCAAGTTGTACCGGTCTGCTACAGGTTGCACAGGACAATCTTGGTCGATGAGTGGAGGCTGTATACACAGCGATGAAGTGAACTGTGGGCACCCACGTGGTTCTCTGTTGAGGACATGCGCGGAGGTTGGAGGGGTGCTATCAAGTGCGAGGATGTGTAAGTCGCAAAAAGAGGAAAAAAAGAGTGCGAGGATGTGTGGCAGACGCAATGACTACGAGAGGTGATTTGCAAGAGATGAGGATGATTTGTAGTTGTCACGGAGGGTGGAGGAGGAGCGATATGATCTGGATGATTGATTTTTGGCTTTCCTTATTTGTTAGAGCATCTCCAAGAATATATAATATTTTTTTTCTAAAAACATGGAGTTTTGCAACTCCCAAAAAAGTACTGGGAGGAATAAAGAGGACAATCTCCAAGAATTTCTAATAATCCACTCCTAAAATATAGAAGATAATTTTACATTAGAAATCCTATGTTATTTCTAAATTATCGTAATCACTTTTATATATTTTTTATCTCTTGTACTTTTGCATCAGGAACTCTTTCCTATCATTTATTCTTTCTCACACCCTTCCACCTTTAGATTGACTGACCGATATGCACGGGAAAGAAGATACGTGCGACCTAGAATCCGCGGATCTTTACGAGCAAGTGGGTTTTTTTTTCCAAGTGCTAAAAGATTGAGAGATGAGTTTGGGAGTTGTTGGAGATGGATTTTTTTTCATTCTTCTAAAAAATCATGGATTGGGAAGGATTATTGTATACTATTGGGATGCCCTTATTTATAGTAATGTGATTAGGAGTCCTTGTTTGATTTGTTTTTTTTTTCTTTGGAAGAAAACCCTCTCCGTACGTGTGGCAGATTTTTTTTTGGGAAGATCAGCTTTTTTAAGGAAAATTGAAAGAGGGAAGGACGGAAAAAACAAAAGCAAAACAGAAAAAGAATCAAATGATTTTTGGCTTTCTTTATTCGTTATTTATGGTGATATGATTAGGAGTCCTTATTTGAGTTGTTTTTTTCCATAGAGGAAAACCCCTCCGTACGTGTGGCAGTTTTTTTTTGGAAGAGTAGTTTTTTTCATGTGAAGGAAAACTGAAAGAGTGAAGGACAGGAAAAAGCAAAACCAAAATAGAAAAAGAATCAAACAGATGGAAAAAAACCAGAACATGGATATGGCGGAAACAGAATAAGAATCGGACAAAAAAAACAGATGCGGAAACGTATGATTCCTATTTAAATTAGGATTTTTATATGAGCACGAGTTATATATATAAGTCCGAAAAAAAAACTCTCTATTGTTTGAGAGTTAGAGGAAGATGGACTAAAAAAATAGATGGACGAAAAAAGAGCCTGAAATTTTACCTCTTTATTATATATATAGGGAGAGTATACTCTGTAGCTAGCTACAAAATAACTTATTTTGTAGCCACCTCTATTTACGATAATTTTATATACTAATTTACGACAATGTCAGTATATATTTACGATAGTTGAATTACTATAACACATGGGGATATTTACCATAATGTTATAGTAAATCACATAGTGAGGAGTTACTATAATCTCGTAAATTAGCATAGCAATTATCATAACTCAAAGTGGCTACAAAATAAGTTATTTTGTGTGTATATATATATATATATATATATATATATATATATATATATATATATATATATATATATATATATATATATATATATATATATATAGAACTATTACCCTACAGCTGGCTAATATAGTAACTCCTTACTATGAGATTATAGTAACTCCTTACTATGTGATTTACTATAACATTATGGTAAATATCCTCATGTGTTATAGTAATCCAACTATCGTAAATATATACTGACATTGTCGTAAATTAGTATATAAAATTATCGTAAATAGAGGTGACTAAAAAATAACTTATTTTGTAGCTAGCTATAGAGTATACTCTCCACATATATATATATATATATATATATATATATATATATATATATATATATATATACACGCGCTATTCTACACCCTAGGTGTAGAATAGTATTCTACACCGAGCTGTTATACTGAACAAAATTCAGTACTGTTCAGTACTCGTGTTTCAGTATTGTTCAGTATTTTCGAGGTGCTGGGTGTATACTGACTAATACTGAACGTGGTTCAGTAGTACTCAGTATTTTTTCAGGTCAGTTTTGGCTTGTGGTGTAGAATAGGGTGTAGAATAGCGCTGCCGTGTGTGTGTGTATATATATATATATATATATATATATATATATATATATATATATATATATATATATATATATATATATATATTGTAAGCCAAGTCTCCAATTCAAAATTTCTTGCTCTAATAATGCTACCTAATTGGATGCACGACTGGGCGCGCTGCCGCCACCTGGGATGAACGGTAGGCAAAAAAAATATTTAAAATTCAGGTAAACAGTGTTTTGCACGGTTACCAAGAGTTTTAAGTTCGGTTAAACAGTGTTTGCACAGGAATTGAAAATTTTCGAATAAACAGGGATAACTATATTTCAATAGGTACGGTGCAATTGCGGTGGCAGGACAAACTTCAGTACTTAACACATGTGACAAGTCAAATTAATGGAGGCTGCACTATATGCATTTGAATTTGAGAAATACTTGAGTTGTAGGCGCAACATCTCCCGACCTTTTATAGTCAATACAATAAATAATCTGCAACATATAGCAGTATAAAGTGTGCCGACAAGTAGGCGCCCAACTACCGTGCTGGACTGCTGGCCCTATAAAAACCCTGCGCCGCTCGCTCTATGCTCCCCCACTCCCACCGAGAAACCTGTCGTCTCCTACGCGACGCGCCAACGCCAAGCCGGCCTACGCGACGAGCCAACGCCAAGCCGGCGAGATCTAGCAGACAACAGGAGACAAGACCACGGTGCCATGGGCATCTTCACGGTGACCAAGCTGTCCGAGGGGCCTGTGCGGCCGTCCGCCGACACGCCGTCGGAGACGCTGCCCCTGGCCTGGGTCGACCGGTACCCGACGCACCGCGGCCTCGTCGAGTCCACGCACATCTACTGCTCCGACGACGCGGCGAAGACGATGCTGCTTCCGCCGGCGCCGGCCGCGGGAGCAGCAGAGGCCGACGGCGCACTGGCGCCGACGAAGAAGGAGGTGACCACCAAGCAGAAGTCCCCGGCCGCGGTGGTGCGCGGCGCGCTGGCGGACGCGCTGGTGCACTACTACCCGTTCGCGGGGCGGATCGTGGAGGACGTGCCGGGGCGCCCCGCCGTGCTGTGCTCCGCCGAGGGCGTCTACTTCGTGGAGGCCGCCGCCAACTGCACCCTCGCCGACGTCAACTTCCTGGAGCGGCCGCTGCTCCTCGCCAAGGAGCAGCTCGTGCCGTGCCCGACGCCGGAGCTCTGGCCCGTCGAGCCGCACAACAGCCTCGCCATGATACAGGTGCGCGTGCGCTGGATCTACTACTTACTTGCCCGCTTCGTACTGTACATATTTCCTGTTTCATTTGTTCTGACACGTAGATCCATGAATGAGGAGATGTGAGCAGCAGTTCGATCAGACGACGGTGTAAAACACACCAAACTTTCGTGCAAATTAAAGCCAACTGCATGCATGATTGGAACGGGAGCACATATGCAACCATGGGTTGCACTGTCCTAAACAGTTGTCACAAATTAAAGACCGTGTACTTTCACAAATATACTTTCGATGACAAGATTTAACATAGTATTTACATGGCTTTGAACACAGCAAAACCTGACAATGTTCGTTAGAAATCAACTGGTAGATCTTCACGTTCATTGGTCTTCTTTCTGACTTTCTCCATCAAGTTAAACTTGCACCGTACCTATGACTAACTATACTAGTAATAGAATAGAATACTAACAATTACCTCATCAACTTGGTGACGATCATATACGCAGCACTGAGAACTTTTCAAGTCATTATTTTCAGGTGACGACCTTCACCTGCGGCGGCTTCGTGGTGGGCCTGCGCACCAACCACGCGGTGGCGGACGGCACGGGCGCGGCGCAGTTCCTGAACGCCGTCGGCGACCTCGCCCGCGGGCTGCCGGAGCCCCGCGTGAAGCCCATCTGGGGCCGGGACCGGTTCCCCGACCCGGACATCAAGCCCGGCCCGCTCCCGGCGCTGCCGGTGCTGGCGCTGGAGTACATCGCGTTCGATTTCCCCACTGCCTACCTCGACAAGCTCAAGTCGCAGTACGCGGCGTCCACGGGCGGCAAGATCTGCTCGGGCTTCGACGTCGTCATCGCCAAGCTGTGGCAGTGCCGGACGCGCGCCATCGACGCCGCCAGCGCCGGCGCCGGCGACGTCAGGCTCTGCTTCTTCGCCAGCGTCCGCCACGTGCTGAAGCTGGAGCCGGGCTACTACGGCAACGCCATCTTCCCCGTCAAGGTGCAGGCGCCGGCGGAGAAGGTGGCCGGCTCGTCGGTGGTCGAGCTCGTCGGCATGGTCCGGGAGGCGAAGCGGCGGATGGCCGAGGAGTGCCTGAGCTGGGCGCAGGGCCGGACCGGCGGGCGCGACCCGTTCCAGATGACCTTCGACTACGAGTCCGTGTACGTGTCGGACTGGAGCAAGCTCGGGTTCGCCGACGTGGACTACGGGTACGGCGCGCCCATGTCCGCCGGGCCGCTGGTGAACTGCGACCTCATCGCGTCGGTCATCGTCATGAGGGCGCCCGCGCCGCTCGCCGGCACGCGGCTTCTGGCCAGCTGCGTCACCAAGGAGCACGCCGACGACTTCGCCCGCAGGATGCGCGAGGACCTCGTCTGATACGATATACGAGAGCGCGCGCGCGCGTGAGCATGATGAAGGAACCCTGCCGCTGTACCTACTACCTACGTGTGAGTGTGCTGATCAGAGGTATACGTTGTGGACGCTGCTAAAGGTATTGTATCGCTGTCTGGATCGCAACTAGTAGATGGCACTACGTGTACGTGTGTATACAAACAAATCTCTCATGGAGTTGTTGAGTGGTGACTGACGATGCAGCGTCAGTTAGTAGCGTTGACGGGAAAAAAACACTCCATGAAAACTTGTTTGTACGAATCGTACAGTTGCCCAAACTTTCTTATCTGGTTCGTGCAAAAGTCAATCAGTTACACCTGATATTGTATTTGAGTGGATATAAAGTGTAACAATAATCCATATCATTTCGATTGCACGTGTACTTATATGTACCCAATACCCCTGGAATTTTTTTATTTTTAATCCTTTTTTAAACAATATTTTAATACTAATCCCAAAACAATATTATTTGCAAAACTGACCCTTTTGGTCGCAGCACTTTGTCGCGCAACATGCGCTGGCACGACTAGGGGATCCACTGTAGAACGAAGGGTTGACCATGGCTTGCGTGGCGTGGCGTGAGGCCTGCGTTGTCACGCCAACGACTCAGGCGCGACCGTCTGTCGCGCCAGCAGCACTGGCGTTACAATGCGATTTAGGTTTTGCGCAGCCCGGCCCATTTCATTCTGTTCACTCGTCCTCCCCTGTTTCCTCTCGCCCGCGCCCGTGCAGGAGAGGCCGACGCCACCGCCGCCGCTCCCAAGCAGCCGCCACACCGCGCCTCCTCCGTTCATCCTCGCCGTCAACGGCCGCCGCAAGGCAGTTGAGCGGCTGCAGCAGCAGTCCTCTGCCTCCCTCGCTGTCTCCCTCCTTTGACGCGGCCAGGGAAGCTCCTAGGCGCGGCGGTGGTGGTTGGGCGTGCCGGCGCCGCCAGCCACCTTCCCCACCACCGGCGAGTGCAACTCGGCCACCTTAACCACCTTCCCCACTGCCAGGTTGATCTCTTTGTCCTCGTTTTCTTTGATTGCTTTAGTGATTTGTTGTATGAGTAGGGTTAGTAAATTAGTGATTTGGTGAATATTTGTGCGTTGGTTGTTAGAATTTAATGCATAGATTAGGTTTAGAATACACTCTGCCTGTGGATTGGACTAGAAGTATTTGTTGCATGGACGTAGATAGTTGATGCATGGAGGATTTACATCGGTATGTTTGTTAGCTATGTTGACATCATTATGAACTTTGTGACATTGTAGTGTTGAAGTGAATAGAGACGATAGAATTTCGAATCGTGTTGTTATTGGTGTTGATTTGTTGATTGGTATTTTGTAGATGAATCGGTTAGTGAGATTGTTTCATGGTGGCAAAGTTAAAGAAAATGGGGAGTTTGAAGGCATGCAAGAACATGTGGAGTTCTTTAGTAGACCTCCTACCTTTGATGGTTTGGTTAGCCGATGTCGGGACAAATTTGGGTGGCCAGTAAGATGAGGTCAGTTTGACTGTGGCAAGGAACGAGCGCACTATGTCTTTATGTGTTTGTCATGTGACGATGAATGGAAGAACTATGTAGAGGTTGTCAAGAGTAGCAGTGTTAGGTGCTTGGAGGTTGTTGAGGCCAAGGGGTGTACTTGAAAGATGGTTGCTGTGGATGATAATGTGGATGTGGAGCCCGTAGAGAACCTTACCCAAGATGAAGGGTTGCAGGTGGTCCTTGGTGGAGAAGTTGATAGGTCATATGAGCCTGGTGCCTTGAATGATGATTTCGATGAAGAAACACTTGAGGAGGACGATGGCAATGGAGATGGAACACATGATATGAATGACATATCCCAAGGATCGGAGGATGACAAAGTTGATGTTGCCTTCGCGGACGAAGATGACCACACTTCGGGGCCAAGTACTTCGGATGATGTGTTGGAGGGCGAGTATAGGTCTAAGCCTAGTAGCGATGATGAGGTAGGATTTTTGGATGCAATCGAAGTCCCATGTGACGGTTCATTGAGAATGGAGTATAGTGAAGTTGAATTGCGGCAATTGAAGGTTGTCCATGTGGAGGTACCCTTGTTACCTAATTTCATGGACATTAGTATGGTTGATCAAGGAATATGTGACACCAGTTTATCTCTATTGGGTGATGAGCTAGCAGATACTGAGGAGGTGGAGATCAAGAAGGGAATGGTATTTGATACTTTGGAGCATCTGAAGTATTTTCTTATGGATTATGCTGTTCGGTTTCGCAGGCCGTATTATGTTAGCCACTTGGATAAGAACAAGAGGTACACGGTCCATTGCAAGAATGGATGTGGATGGCGTCTATGGGCTCAGAGGCAGAGGAATGAGAAGTGGAAGATTCGCAATGTGAGGCAACCTCACATGTGTCGATCTTCGAAGCCAAAGGGTGTGCACGCCCAAAACACAACCCGTTACCTTGGTCGTCGTCTTGTTGGCACAATTAGGGCAGATAGTGACACATCAGTTTCAACCATGATCGAGACCATATTTGGGTTTACTGGTTACAGAGTGAACTACTCAAAGCCATGGCGGGCAAAGCAGCATGCTATAGAGCTGCTATGGGGCGATTGGGAAGAGGTGTACAATCAACTTCCTAGGATTCTATCTGCCATGAAACACTACAATCTAGGGCTTAGGTGGTATCCTTATGTGGGGCGCATTGTCACAGATGTGGATGGCGTTCCGAAGCATGTTCTGTAGAGAGTTTTTTGGTGTTTTGTTCAGTCCGCGCATGCCTTCAAGCATTGTCGTCCCTTAGTCCTTGTTGATGGTACATTCCTGACGGGCAAGTACAAGGGTGTGTTGATGATTGCCATTTGCGTGGACCCAGACAATCAACTGGTCCCTTTAGCATTCGCTTTGGCTGAGGGTGAGAATGACGACAGTTGGTGTTGGTTTTTGAAACTTGTGAGACAGAATGTGCTCTGTTCATCTCGAAACATATGCATGATCTCATATCGCCATCACGGTCTCCTGACATGTAGATGGATGCCCTCCTCTTGAGCATCGGTGGTGTATGAGGCACTTTGCTGCCAACATATGGAGGAGGCAGAAGAAAAAAGTGGTAGTGAAGAAGTTGAAGTCGCTATGTGGGTGTCGAACGAAGGAAAAGTTCGAAGAGACGCTTACTGAGTTATAGAAGGTTCTCAATGGTAGGGCAAAGAGTTGGCTTGAAGATCAGATGCCTCAAAGGGACAAGTGGGCTCTTGCATTCGATGTTGGCGGTCTTCGTTACGGAGTGATGACTACCAATTCTTCTGAATCATTCAACAAGGTGTTCAAGGGTATCCATGCAGTCCTTGTGTCAGGTATTGTGGAGTACTCGTTCAGAAAGTGCAATGAATACCTTGTCAATCGATGGAACATAGCAAAGGCGTCCAAAGAGAAATAGGGTAGAGCCGGTAGAAAACATTTGGATATCTCGGAGACAATAGCTTCAAACCAAGTTGGCGAGGCCTTTAGTCCATCGAGGTTAGTCTACAATATCAGGTCAGCTAGGGGAACAAACCCGAGGGACGAGAAGTATGGTGGTAGGAATTATAGGGTGGACCTTGAGAAAGGAGAATGCTCTTGTAACATCCCACAACTCCTCCATGTGGCTTGCTCCCATGTTATTACAACTTGCAGATGTAGGGGTCTAGACCACGAGAGTGAGAAGTTCATGTCTCCTTTTTACCTCATGTCCAACACTCTCAAAGTGTGGGAGTCCAGCTTTGAGCCTTACCCAGATCTGACACAATGGCCGGAGTACTACGGGTTGGACTATGTTCCCGACCCAGACCTTCTTAAGACAAAGAAGGGTAGAAGGAAGAAAAAGCGGCTACGTGGCGTTATGGACGCATCTAACGGGTATGGTGAAAATATGTACAATTTTGGGGACTTTGATGAGGCACCGGGTTAGGTCCGTTGCTCCAAATGCCACAAAACCGGTTACACCGCTGCCACTCATGACAAGCATAAGAAGGCAAGGAAATTAGCATCAACCAATGCTAGTACAAGTGGGTCTAGTGTTACAAAGGTACATAGATACATTTAAATAGGTTGATCATTACATATTCCATGCATTTCCATTTTATTTGTACCATGTATGTACTATTTCCATATTCTAACTTTTGTGTCATTGTTTTAACAATTGCAGCATGGCGCACCCGGACTTCCCCCTCCTTGAGACATACTCCCTCCATGTTGGTAAAAGAAGTCGTTTTGGACAAGATTTGGGTCAAACATTGGGAATATAAATCATGAATAACTTTTAATTTGTTGAGTTTGGAAATGTGAAAACAATATGAATAGATTTGTCTTCAAATATACTTTCATAAAAGTATACATATATCACTTTTGAATAAATATTTTTATAGAAAAATGAAGTCAAAGTTATGCTTGGGAGACCGTGTCGTTGTCTAAAACGACTTCTTTTACCAACATGGAGGGAGTACTATGACAAGGACCACTGAGCGCACTTGATGGTCGACAATGGTAATGTAAGTTGACAACGAAACTTTGCATTCTGCCATCTCTTACCTTTTAACCTACACTTGCATATTATGTATTTAGGTTTGTGCATAAGAAAATGATTTTGCTTCTTACCTAAAATATTTAGTTGACAGTTAATAAGATGGACTATACACTTAAGGTATATGGTGATAAAAATATAATATAATTTAAGTGTCTTAGATAAATCTGGGCATACCATTTTCTATTGCAGCTAGACAAATATGGGCATGCCATTTGTTATATGCTTGAAATGGTTTCTTTTTGTCTGCCATAGTAGTGAGTAATTCTTATTTACCGTGAATTTTGTTTCTTTGGACTTGTGTGTTTATTTGTTTTGAGTGACTAAGGTTATCTTGCATATGCTGAATGGTAACAGTTTGAAATTGGAATCTTAAAGTAGCATGAATAGCTACAACCAAAATTTCTTGTTTATGTGACTAAGGTTATCTTACATATGTTGCAACTTTCAAATGGGCTGGAGTAATCTTTCTGTGGACAAAACTTAAACAGTTTCTAATGTTGTATGTAGAATTAATTCCTGTTGACATGCCAGATCTTACCTTCCTATATAGAATAGAACATCAATTGTGCCGGTGCTTGAAGCATTTGCAAGGGACAGTGATGCAGCCAGATTTGCATTCAAGAACATCAATAACAAGCTGAACTATTGTTTTTTTGACTGCTAGCACAACAGTAGTCATAGATTACCAAGTATCTTTTCTGATGTGTGTTTGTCATGTACTTGGACTTTCACATATATATCACCCTTTTGCAATCACATCCAATTGTAAAGATATACTTCATTTTCATGTATAATGTGTTAACCCCGTTTTTTTACAGGCCTTGGGCCCGCTACATCCCCGAACTCACCGACCTCTCGAGTGGGACGACTGCTATGCTTCGTACCTCGCAAGAGCAGGAGCTAGATTTCTGGGCTTGGCTAGAGCTATCAATGCTGGCCTCCCAGACATGGATGGTCCCCTCCTCATGGCCTTTGTCGAAAGATGGCGTTCGGACACCCATAGCTTCCACCTGCCTTCTGGAAAGATGTTTGTGCTGCTCAAAGATGTCGGGTTCATTTTAGGCCTTCGCTTGGATGGTCCGGCTATGACAGGCGTGGTAGACCCACAGAACTGGAAGGATATGGTGGAGCAGGTGACCGGCCATCAGCCACCGGACCCTGAAGAAGGGAAGAAAGAGAAGAAGACTTCGGGTGTCAGCTCAACTTGGTTGCGGCAATGCTTCAACATGTGCCCTCCTCATGCTCCGGACGACGTCTTTGAGAGATACGCTCGGGTGTGGCTATGGCACATGGTGGCACAATTCCTATTTCTAGACGGTTCTGAGAACACCGTCTCATGGATGGTCCTACCACAACTGCGTGAGCCTTAGAAGGACATAGCACAATACAGTTGTAAGGTCCAAATAGGCTAGAGGGGGGGTGAATAGCCTAATTAAAACTTCTACAAGAATTACTTAACCACAAGTTAGTACAAAAGGTGGCGGAGCAAAATGCACTAGCTCTAACTAAGTAAGCAAGCCACCTACACAAGTCTAGTACAAGGCTATCCACTAAACACAACAACAACAACAAGCTAGAAACAAGATGTAATACGAGAGAAGAGCTTTGAGTGATTATACCGCCGTGTAGAGATGAGAAGTACCAATCAATCAATCACACAAGAGAAATCCTCGGGAAGAGAATGACACAAGAATTTATCCCGAGGTTCACTTGCTTCCCGGCAAGCTACTCCCCGTTGTGGCGATACACCCACTTGTCGGTTCGCGAGCTAATCGACTATCAAGAGTCGAGCCCTCGGCGGGCACCGCACAACCGCACACAAGATGGGGATCCTCCAAGCCACGAGCTCCACTAGAGTATCCAATTTGCGAACTCCCACGGGGAAGGATCAAGAACCCCTTACAACACTTGGTGAGGGCTCCAACAATCTCCAATTGCGAGCTCAATCACCTCCGCTGCTCCAAGCCGTCTACCGTGTCGGGAAACACGGAAGAGTAACAAGAAATGCAACTCGAAGATCAAGTGCCTCTAGAATGCAACTCTCAAGCAATGCACTTGAATCTCACTCAATCTCACTCAAGATGTGCAACTATGCAAAGAGATGAGTGGAGGGGTTGTTCTCTAGCTCAAAAGATGTCTCTAGGTCTCAAAATGTGCAAGAGTTACCCTCAAACCCCGGCCACCATCTATTTATAACGAAGAGGTACGCAGCTAGCCGTTACCGAACGGCGCAGTTGAAATCGCGTTGACCGGACGCTCCGGTCAGGGTGACCGGACGCGTCCGGTCACTACCAGACAACCGTGAACAGTGCACGTCAGAACTAGCCGTTGCCCTGACCGGACGTGCCCCAGCGTCTGACCGGACGTGACAGTGTGAAAGGTCTTGATGGCTAGAGGGGGGTGAATAGCCTTTTAAAATTTTCTACAAAGACAAGCTAAACAAGTTTATCAATACAACAAATAGCGCGATGCAAGTTTTGCTTAGCCTACGGGGTGTTTGCAAGCCACCTATCCAATTCACAATTCTAGTATTGGCACTCAACCGCACAAGTTAAACCGAGAAGGTAACTACAACTACAACTAGCAAGCTACACAAAAGAGCTACTCTAGCAAAGCAAACTAGCTAGCAAAGATAACTAAGAAAGTAATGCGGAGTTGAGTTAGGAGGGTTTCACCGAGGGGCGAAGTATTGAGCCAACCAATATGATCAACAATGAATACCAAAACAACCGAACACCGGGATCAATCAATCACAATATGAAAGTGATGACACGAAGATTTATCCCGAGGTTCACGTGCTTGCCGGCACGCTAGTCCCCGTTGTGTCCCTCTTCACCACGTGATTCGGTGGCTAATCGGTCTCACACCGAGCCTCTCAAAAGGCGCCACAAGAACCTACCAAATGGCAAAAAGGTTGCAATGACACGAGCAATTCACTGATGTTGCCTTTGGCGCTTCGCCGAGGTAGGCACAAACCCCTCACAATCACCGGAGGTGGCCAAGAACAATCACCAACACTTGCCAACGCCTCCAAGCTGCTCCAAGCCGTCTAGGTGGCGGCAACCACCAAGAGAAACAAGAATCCCGCAGCAAATCAACCACCAAGTGCCAACTAGATGCTATCTCACAATGCAAATGCACTTGGATCACTCAATCTCACTTCGAATATGCAAAGAAGCAAGAGAGATGAGTGGGAGGGGAGTTGCTTAGCTCAAAGTGCTCACAAGTATGTCAAATGTCCAAGAGTGAGAGCCTTGAGCCGGCCAACGAGTATTTATAGACGTACCCCTTCGAATATAGCCGTTAGGAACGAGATCCAGCTGAAATCGCGCTGACCGGACGCGCTGGTCCGACTGACCGGACGCGCCGGTCGAGTAACGGCTAGTTTCGCGAAGCACTGACCGGACGCGCCGGTCGCAACGACCGGACGCGCTGGTCACGACCGGACGCGCCGGTCCCGTGACTGACCGGACGCGCTGGTCAACCCTGAGTCGCATAAAACGAACCAGCGACTGGACGCGCTGAAGAACTGACCGGACGCCACAGTGCCCGCGTCCGGTCGGAGTCCAGTAAGCTCCCTGGACGACCGGACGCGTCCGGTCGCCTGTGACCGGACGCGCCTCGCGTCCGATCAAACAACTGAAAACCGCGCAGACACTGGACACTGACCGGACGCGTCCGGTCAAATAGTGACCGCGTCCGGTCCAGCGTCCGGTCACCACTGTGACCTCCGTTCGCTTCCGTTTGATTTCCGTTTGATTTCTGACTTCCGGCGTAGTAGAAAATAGGCATTTCATTTCCCCGAAATCGCCTGAATCCCGCGCTCGCACGCTCGGCGGGAGGGAGAGAGGACTCCAAACCCTCTCTACCGCTTAAACTCCAATGCCATCGCAAATGTGCTAACACCACCAAGTGATCATGTCAAGTGCGAGTGTGTTAGCATTTTCACAATCATTTTTCGAGGCGTTATTAGTTCTATCCAAATCCATATGATTATGAAATGCACACCTAGAGGCACTTAGGAGTTCAATAGCCGCGTCATTCCCCTCTTTATAGTACGGCTATCTATCCTATAATGTAACCACACCCACTAGGTGTCTTGGTTACTAAAACACAACCCTTAAGCATATACCTTTGCCTTGATCACGTAGGGTTGCGTCCAAATCCAAGTGTGGCCATCATGATCACCATGTCCATCTTGCCACCAACCTTGGAATGTACTAATCCTCATATGCTACATACAACTTAGGCATAGGATTAGTACTTAGGCATTGTCACTAATTACCAACACCAAACATAGAGCTTTCACAGTGCCAGCGTCCGGTCGCGTTCCAGTAAGCACCCGACGAGACCGGACGCGTCCGATCGCACGTGACCGGACGCGCCACGCGTCCGATCAGCACTCCGCTCCTCTGGACGCCTGACCGGACGCTCCGGTTCCGTGAGGGACCGGACGCGCCGGTCGCGCGCTCTCCTTCTGCGCACAAGTGAACTGACCGGACGCGCTGGTCAGGTCAGACCAGCGTCCGGTCACAAACCCTAGTGCCCGCACTGCGTTGAATTGACCGGACGCGTCCGGTCAAACCGAGACCGCGTCCGGTGTAGCGTCCGGTCACCACAGTGACCGCCGTTCGCCTCCGTTACTTTTCCGACTTCCGGCGCAGTGGAAAATAGGCATTTCATTTCCTCAAAAACGCCTGAATCCCGCGCTCGCACGCTCGGCGGGAGGGAGAGCGAACCCCAAACCCCATACTACCGTTCAAACACCACCGCCTTCGTAAATGTGCTAACACCACCAAGTGTACACCATCAATGTGCATGTGTGTTAGCATTTCACAAACATTTTTCAAGGCGTTATGTTACCTCTCAACTAGATCCTAATGCATATGCTCAAGACATTGATCTAGTGGCACTTGATTCCCGAGCTAACCGTGATTGCCCCTCTTGATAGTCGGCTATGTATCCTAAACCCGGTCAATCACTTCTCTACTCATCTTAGACCGGCAAAAGGAAAACCCTATGGTTATACCTTTGCCTTGCGCTCTTAGATCTTTCTCCTCTACTTGATCATCATGTCCATCATATTATGTGCGTCTCCACCATGATCTTGCTCATCATTTCATGCACCAAAACATGTGGTCTTGTGGCCATCTCTCCATGCCATTTCCACCTCCATCACATGTTGCTTATGCCTAGCTTAATCACACTTGATACAATAGCATTAGCAACTTGGTGTCATTAATTACCAAAACCAAACTTGGGCTTTCAACAGTTGGGGCTCCGCCACGCTTGCTTGGATGTATTGGCAACTATGTGAGGGATGTAGGAGGGCACTACCCAATTCAAACCTAGGTGGTTGCACATACTTGCTCCAGATTTGGATTTGGGAGCACATTCCTATCGGTCGGGTTCATAAAGGCCAAGTTACAGTAAGTAAGTTGCATTAATTTCGTACTTGTGTTTCATTTGCAGCATTAACTTTGTGACATCATTAATATTGTTTTGTTTTTCAACCTTGGACACATGGTGACTATCATCCCCCCGTATGCTACCTTTGGGCGGGAGTGAAGTTGGTTCGGGGCCAGCTGCAACGCTGATACATTCAATACTCCAACGACTTGGATGTTTTAACTCTGGCTCAGGTTTGTTGTACCATGTAGCCTTCCATTTATGTCATTCACAAATTGCTCACAAGGTCATATACTAACTTACACATGGTGCAGGTTGAATAGGACCCATATGACAGGGCAGACGTAAGACAAATTGAACATGGCCCCACATGTTCACGCAGAGAGGGTGCTGTGGCGATCCAATACTCCAATGATCTTCTACTATGTGGTCGAGCACCACTTGCCTCAAAGAGTGATGAAGCAGTTTGGTAGGAAGCAAAATTTCCCTCTACAGCACGAGTCGACTTCCCATCAATTGCATGAGTAAGCTACAGTTTCCCTATACGTGAACTCACCATTCGAAGTTTCCTACAAGGCATACTAATGTCTCATGTCTTGTCCATGCAGGATTTCTAGGAGGAGAAGGTTTGGTGGCCAGAACTGGTTGCAGAGGCATGCAAACTACGTGCAAGCGTGGCAAGGTAGCGACTAGCGAGAGGGTCGAACCCACTAATGGTGGTCATAGTGTGCTGAACGAGTACCGTGCGTACCTCGCATGGCTTCATAGGTCCACCAGAATAAGTGTGCATCCACCGCTGTTTAGCATCCCATTAGATGAAGTAGAGAGCGACGATGAAGACCCTTATGATGTGATGACAAGGACAACCGTGCAGCCGCAGAGAGCACCCCTTGAGAAATACATGGTACGCGTTTCAATTGAAGTATGTCTTATAGGGCACTTTCACTTTAAAACTATGCGGTCATGATGATTACACATGTGCTCTAGGCAACTTAGCTAGCTTACCTTTCAAATGAGGCCGGAGTGTACCTTGGACATGTAGCAGGGATAGACAATACATACCTAGAAGAATTCGCCAAGGTAGTATCCCTATGCCTACGCATTTTTGTTGTCACCCGCATGGATATATAAGTGGTACTCATTAAACATGATCATTGTTGCAGAAAGTGATGAAGACCTGTCGACGGGTGGCTCGAAAGGTGAGTTGCATGAGAACGGAAGATGTACATGTACCACCTACTGCATCACAAGGAGCACAGACGTGCACAAGGCAAAGGGCAGCGCTTGACATACCGAAGAGCTCACGTGCAAGATGTACGGATGGAGAAGACGACGACGATGGAGATGATGATGACATCAATGATCCTACGTACGAACAGGACGAGTTGACGGGTTCCCAACTTGCTGGTGCTCCTTAGGTTACACAAACTCACATTCGTTTTCATTACCACGTACTACATGACAGTGTTTCCATTTCACATATGCTCCACCATTGAGTTCGGGCTTAGATATCATAACTTAAAGCATATGTATCCACTTGGCACAAAACTTGGTAGATATCCACACTTAGAACACTTAGAACATCCACACTTGATGGATATTGCTGTTCAAGTTTGAATCGCATGAAGCGGCACCATGTGAGGGCATGGGATATCCAAGTACATGGTAGTAAATGTGTATTGTTCGTTATTTGACATGTATATTGTATGTGTTTTGTGTAGAGTTCGTCGCAACGGCCTCCATGAGGTCAAGGAAGAAACGTGCGAGGGCGTCCCATGATCGCTCTGATGTCGGCACCCCAAATATCCTTGCCACCAATCCAGGCCACCGCCATCGTCCTAGAGAGTTGGTGAGGTCATGTATGGTAGTATGTGAACTTGGTCATGTATGAACTATGAACTTTGTGAACTACGTCGAGTTGGTGAGGTCATGTGAAAACCGTGGACTTTGTTTATTTGGTGAAGTGTGGTAGTATGTGAAGGTCATGTATGGTAGTATGTGAACTTGGTCATGTATGAACTATGAACTTTGTGAACTACGTCGAGTTGGTGAGGTCATGTGAAAACCGTGGACTTTGTGAACTTGCTCACGTAATGTCGACTTGGTCATTTGTGTTCATATGTTGTGTTGAATGTTGCTCCTATGTTGTCTTCAATGTTGGGCATATATGTGTTTAGTGTTGCTAAAACTGTACAATCCTGGCCAAAATTGAAACAAAAAAATCCCTAGGTTTGTCGTGCCAGTATAGGTGGCGCGACAGCCAATGCCTACACACTGTCCGAATGGCTGTCGCGCCAACCGCACCGGCGTGACGCCTTGTCGCGCCAGCCTGGGTGGCGCGACAAGGACTCCTCCAGAAACTTGGTACATTCTGGTGTCGAAGGCTGGCTCGCCGTTGCCGCGATAGGGACACACTGTCGCACCATCCAGGCTGGCACGACAAGGACTCCTCCTAGCTTGGTGTTCAATAGAAAAATTCTCAAAAGCAAGGATACTTTTGTTTTGGTTCGACGTGCAGTCGCATATGAAATGGATGAAGGGAGAAATTTAGCAACACTTTTTCCCCAGGATCTCCTGCAAGAAGAGGATACTCTCCAACTTTGACTTGTCAATTTTATTTCTCATGAAAATAGCAAGTATGTTAGGAAATCCAAATGCCAACCCATGGGCATCAGCAAAATACAAGGCAAAGGCATCATCATCATCACATCTGTTTCATAAGTGTTGCATCTACCATATACAAGCACTACTAACACTAGTCAACATGTAGTATGAAATGGCAACCCCAGGCCATTTCCAAAATAAGTACGAATGTAGCTGCCGTGGCACAAAAGAAGTAGCGCTATCATACTTGGCTTCCATCTACCATATACAACATCTAAGAGATGCCAAACTTATTGGCATTTGCAAAATATTTATTGGACCATGTAGCTATTGAGACACTACGCATGGTCATCACCATCGTCATCGCCATCATCGTCACTATCTTCATCATCATGGTCATGGTCATGGTCATCGTCATAGTCATCATCCTCATCCTCCTCCATTGGTGCGGGGAGATGTCCATCGTTCGGTACATTATCGGGGACTATAACAACGAAACAATGTGTCATTTCAAACATTTCTAAGAAGATGCACAAGTGCAAATACAGTTTAATTTCAATTACTCACATATGTGATGCAATTCATTGCAGAAAAAGTCCATCTCCCTCTTATCCTCGGCCTCCTTAAAGTCGTATGATTCCTTGTTTTGTAACCAAAAACTCATCAGCTCATCCTCATTCTTGTAAAAATCGAGCTTCCGACTGGTCACTCTAGGAGAATCCTCCAGGATCCGGTTACGAGTGTTCCATGACGGCATTTGTACCCCGTACCTCATCCTCACCTCCATCTTCTTCTCCTCCCGCATCAAGGACTTCATCTATTTTTTGAGAGGCGAACGTACTTTCAGCCTCTCCACTAACTCGCCACGACCACTGAAGTCCTCCCAATTGCATGTCCACCAGCCTAAGCCAACACAAAGCAATGAGCAAACAAACCTGTGGCCTATGTTAATGCAATAACTTTTGTGCTTAAGTGAACTCACCCATAGCTCAGACGGCCCTTCATATGCATTGCCACAGTAGTAGCCATATCCTAACTCAGACGGAACAACTCCTTCGCAAGCCTTGATGCCACACTTGCACTTACGGTCCAGCATCTTGTGCATGGCCATGGCTTAATGCTTGCCTGAAACTCTGCAAATTCATACTTTGAAGGCCAATGCGATTTTGGTCCATAGTTGTACTCCTCAAAGTCACGAGATGGGAACCCTCTCTGCAAAAAAAACCAAAGTTGTAAGTATAACATTATATGTGCAAAACGCAAACGAGCTTAGAGACACTTTACTTTCATGATAACTTACAGCATCTGGCAAGCCACAGTAATAGAAGGGAATGAATGCTCTAGGTTTGCTTGGAGTAGTTAGTCGCGCTGACAGTCCACAATGGCATCTAGGAGGATTCATTAGACGCCGCAAAGCCGCGGTAAGCTTCTCCTCCTCTATCAATTTTGGAGTGTTCGGAGGTGGCCGAACCCAATGAACAAATTTAGAATATGGAACACTCTTTCAGGGGGTCATACGGAAACAACATAATCATGGGATCAAACATTTCATCCCCATCGATCCATTGATAGAAGCTGCATCCCTATAGGTAGGCATCAAGTGTTGGGGGACGACGCTTCAGTTGGCAACAATACAAAGCTCGCCCAGCTGATGTGGGATGCCTTGACTGCTTCACGAAAGCCGGTAACCCACAGTAACACAGCGGTGTTGGCTCTGCTAGTGGGAAAGGACCCATGCCACCATGATCCCTCGGATGGTGCACGAAATGGGTGTCATTTGGAACCGCCATGCAACCTATTACAAAATAGTTCAATAAACCAAATATATGAACCAATACTCTTTCATAATTGAACAACAATAGATGATCACAAGTCGTAGGCCTGCAAATGTAAATCATTAAGCCAAACCCTAAAATAAATACGCTTCATGTAAATGATGTGTACACATACATAATCCAACCCATCTATACAAGAAATCACTACAAAAACCATACAAGTTCAACGACAAACAAAATATGCAATCACATAAACTGCCAACAAAAACCATACAAGTTCCAACATACTTTTATATGCACAGTCAAAGCCATACTGCAGTCTAAACCAGTGTACAGAAACCCTAATAAACTGCCAACAAATACCAATCACAAAAACCAACAAGAAACAATATATATTGCACGTGATTAACCAAACCAAGTTTGTTTAAACAAAACAAAAGCCAGTATTACACACAGAAGTGTAAACCATAACAATATACAATATATAAGCATGAACCAAACCCACAAAAATTAACAAACATGTGGGACTCATACCTCTGCGAAGACAAGATTCTAATATGAAATGCACATCACAACTTGATAAATGGGAAATAGATGATGTGAAGAAAGAAAGAAAGAAAACACACAAAATGTACATTACCTCGAACTCGCCAGCCTCAGGGGCACAATGAAGAGAGGGAGGAAAAATGAGGTTGGTCACGACATTTATATCACCTTGTCGCGCCGGCCATACAGGCGCGACAGCTTGTCGCGCCACAGTCGACGGCGCGACAAGGCGGGGCCCACGGCCCGCCACACCACCTCTGGTCAACATCCTGATCCACCATGGCACCCCTTATCACGCCAACGCATGTGGCGCGACTGAGTGATGCTGTCGCACCAGCCCCGCTGGCGTGACCAAAAGAGTCAGATTTGCAAATATTTATTTTTTGTAATTAATATTAAAATATTGTTTAAAAAGGATTAAAAATAAAAAAGCCCCCATATATATATGGGCGCACTACTAAATTATTAACAAGCTGAATAAGTGTTGTTTCATTTTCTTTATCCGAAAAGAAAAACATAAACCCAGAAAGGAAAAAAAAGAAGGAACCAAGGAAGGAGAATGGAGAATAAAACAGCTACGGCTGCTGTGAGGAGATTCGCAAATTAAACAACTCCCAATGCTCAGTCACAATCACAGGTCACAGCTCATGGGCACCTAACAAAAGGAACAACTTCCTTGAAACGCCTAGAACTACTAATAAACTGTCTTATGCGATGAATTGTAGGAATGACCCAGCTTGACGAGTTGAATATCCTCCTTTGATCAAGAATGCCAGTTGTTAAGAGGTTGTAAGGAGGTGTAACCAAAAACCCTCCGATCCTCTGGTTCCGATCTTTCCACACATTCCAGTACCAAAATAGATTATTACACATTTACACTGTCAAAATCCTTTTGCATTTCTTTTGGTATTTTGCTGTCAACAGGTACCCTGCATCTCCCTTTCCTCCAATATTTATACATAGAGCCCGATAGGTCCATGTTTTCCCAAATGACGTGAGAAATCTTCCTCTAGAATCCGACAAATGCTCTAAACCTAACACACGAGCAGAGTAGCAAGGCGGTGTCAACCACTCAAGGCTCAAGGTCACGCCTGGGGCATGACACTACGACAAGGACGAGCGCGCGGCCACTACGTGGGGAGGCACAAGCCCGCCAGTCAACCTCTCCCTGCAGGCGCCCGCTCCCATGGCGTGCGATGGCCGCCACGAGGACAATTCCAGGCGAGGCATAATGACAACTCCTGCTCCTGACGGACAGCTCCAAGCTCCAGCAGAGGATGTCGGAGACAGTTCAACACTGTTGGCCATGACCATGGATGAGGGATGGTGACGATGCCACCACCGGCACGAAGATTAGGACATGAAACCCTACAACTCCCTTGGCCGCCAAGGGAGCTTCTAGAACTAAGGCAGGGCAAGGGCTCCTGTAGAAGGGGATCGGGCCCTAGATCAATCTGAGAAACCCAAGATCACTAGCTTAGCACTCTCCTACCAACTCTCCCTCTTCTCCATTGTAAGAACTCGATTGAGCATTCTAACATGAAGAACTAGATGTTGGACTTAGGGCTTAGACGCCCAGACAAGGATAAATCCTTTGTGTCTTGAGTGCTTAACCACCGGAGTCCCTCACATCGACCTACCCATCAAATCACTAATCACTACCCGTGGTATCGAACCCACGGCACTCCCTTTCTCGATTAGGGTCACAAAGGCAGTGACAGCTGAATGCAGGGGCGATTGCTGCAGAGACGGTCCAGAGTAGGAGTCCCAATGGATACAAAGTCCCCAAGAGGGGTGGCGTAGGGATCATGAGAGAAGAGGAACCGGTGGTGGTGACTTCCCTCGGGCCCACCCATGGGTGCAAGGTGGGACACGCGGGGCGGCAGTGACCCACGAGGCAACACTTCACGTGGTTGCGAGAGCTAGCAGTGACACGTGAGGTCGGTATGACAAACAGTGGCGCATGAGGTTGGGATGATGGCGATGCAGGGGAGCAGAGATGGCTGCAACATGCGGAGACACTGATGGCATTGGCTATTATACACTGCGGCAGGGATGGTGGCGGCAGCATGGAACGTGAACGGGTGGTGGTGGCACACTAGGTTGAGATGGCGGCTGCAGTGTGTGGGCAAGAGGAGGTGGTGGCAGTGGTGGCACGGGCTTAGCAGCCGGAAACATGGAACATGGCGACGTTCCTCGTTCCGGAAACGTTTTTCCAAGGACTTCCACGTTCCTGTAGGAATATTTACGTTCCCACGTTATAAAATAACACCGCAAGTTCCTATTCTCTTGTGGAAATATGGCTGCTAAGGGCGTAAGGGAGGCAGGCGATGTGTGGCAGTGGCGGCATCACTAGAAACCTAGGCCCGAGCTGACGACATGCATCCAAAACTAATTTTGTTCAGTTCCATCCGAAGTTAGAATAGCCCATGGAGGCAAGAAAGCCCAACATGAAGGTTAGTTGAAGCCGGTGCAAATATGTTATTTTGTCTAGTTTGCGAAACAACAAGTAATTAGTTTTATTTCTTCTCCTTGTGGTTGTTTTCATGTAATTTTCTCTTCCCACCAAAGTGCATGGATTCCATGACCCACTTGTACAAGCTCTTTCTACCTATAATGCAAAAATACATAGCTCTCGAGAAGGAAAACAAAACACTAACGCTACCACCGCAGGGCGCAGGCCGTAGAGGGGCGATGGCTGCTACTGCTAGTGACGGTCTGACGGAGGGCGAGGTGACCAGGTGGTGCCGTGGTGGCAAACATGGCTTCGGTGTGGGTGTCGCAGACAAACCACATGGGTTCGGTACGGTGTGCCTAGATGAACACGCATCGCAAGGACTCCACGAGCCCACGCACTGTGATACAATCGTGTGCTTGGTTGTGACCGTGCCACGAAACCATATTATTACCAGTTAATTAATCTATAAGCATGTGTAAGCACTATTCTGGGCCTAGTTCAGATATAGTAATCACATTAAATTCTGCGCCCTCCCGCAGTTTATATGCACACCTTTCGCTCGTTACTTCATCACTGGGGTTGTATTTAGATGGCGAAAATTTTTGCAAAATGCTACTGTAACATTTTTTGTTATTATTTGACAATTAGTGTACAATCATAGACTAATTAGGCTTAAAAGATTTGTCTTATGAATTACGGCTAAATTGTGTAATTAGTTTTATTTTTTATTTATATTTAATACTCATGTGTCCAAAGATTCGATATAATAGGGAATCTTGAAAAATTTTGTAAAATTTTCTGGAACTAAACAAGGCCCGACTGGTACAACTTCACAAGGTCCTGCTAGAATTATGTTGACAATGAGCTCTTGCATAAACCTATCCACTAGGTACTAGTGCTGCATACCAATGAGCAGTACGCCTATATATACACGTACCACTGTACTATAGCCAGTAGGATACGCTCGATTGCTTTCTTTCAACGAACGCCAAAGGCATACAATGATCTGAAGCAGCCAAGCAGGTGTGGTTCGGGGATCGGAGACGATACTGATGGCTAGTGCGACTTTCTATCGAACGCACGTCCCCGTTGTCCTCTGCAGCTTGATATGCCACGCCAACCGTGAACTTCAAGGGGAAAACAATCATTGGAGCTCTTCACTAGTACAAGCTGCATAGTAGTAAACTCTGTTATTAGTACTCGCACATTTTGTGATCACAGAAGGCACAAATTTAAGAAACTGATGCAGCATCACATCGAACTGCAATAAACGTCTATAAAAAGTGCGGAGTACAGTTTCTTGAAGAAGAAACTATATATGCATAATGAGCGGACGAAGACGAGGAGATCGAGTTGGAATATTCATCACTTTATTTTGACTGCATCTCAAATTAAGGGTTTGTTCCTTCAAAAGTTTGTAGCGTTCCTTGCATAGTACTGAAGTTATGGTTGATCAGGTTATGTCCGGAAAAGGATAGCAAAAGTTTTAGGCCTGTTCATCCGGCTTATAATCCGTACTTTTTAGCTTGTTTTTTTAGTCGGAACTGTGGTTTTCTCTCACAACAAATCAGCCAATAGTGTTTTTCAGCCACAGCCAACGGGCCTTAGTGTTGCTTGAAAAAAAATACTAAAGCTAGTTTTCTTTCAGATGATAGTTGTGTCTGGAAAAGAGGAGCATATCAGGTGATGGTCGTGTCCGAATAAGAATAGCAACAACATGAAATAGTATAATCAGCCTATGGTAGCCGATAGGCTTGTCCGCTACACAGGGACCGATGGGCCTATCGGCTGCTCGGTGGCCGACTGGCCTATCAACCAGCCAGAAGCTAAGGCCTGTTTAGATACAAAAAAATTTGGCAAAATAAACACTGTAGCGTTTTCGTTGTTATTTGGCAATTAGTGTCCAATCATAGTCTAATTAGGCTTAAAAGATTCGTCTCGTGGATTTCGTCTAAACTGTGTAATTAGTTTTATTTTTTTATTTATATTTAATGGTTCATGCATGCGTCCAAAGATTCGATGTGACGGGGAATGTGAAAATTTTTACAAAATTCTTGGAGAACTAAACTGGGCCTAACTAGGCATGTCGGTCCAGCTACTGACAGGTCTGCTATCGACGCCGACAGGCTCCCTGGCAGAAGTCGGTTGCCACGTCGTCGCCCGTCGGCTTTTGAGCAGCCGACAAGAACCCTGTTGGCCGTTCGACAGCCAACAAGATGCTAATTTATGATTTTTGTATAACGCCTTCTAGATTTACAATTAATCAATAAAAAAGATTTAAAAAATTCCGGTGAAATGCAGCATCATCGGTTGATGCCCTCGTGGCAACCATAGCCTTTTTTTTTAGCAAGGCAAGGCAACCATGGCCTGGTGACGGACACACGTGTGGCAGCGGCGGCCCAGTGGCGACTTTCCGTTCAGATGGCCCAATGACGACCTTCCGTTCAGACGGCCCAGCAGCGAGCATCGTATGACGGCCCGGAGGTGGCCCTCTCTAGTTTCTACAGTACCTGATAGCACGGCAGCCAACGATCTCAAGAGTCACGGGTCAAGACTCAAGACCTGCCCATAATTATGAGCCTGGGCTCATGAATCATAAACAAAGGCTGTGTTTACTTCACTGAATTTGTAGTGCCAAATTTACTGTAGCAATACTGTAGCATTTTATTTTTATTGGGTAATAACTGTCCAATTGTTGACTAATTAGACTCAAAACGTTCGTCTCGCAAAGTACAACCAAACTGTACAATTAGTTTTTAATTTTATCAACATTTAGTACTCTATATATGTATCACAAGTTTAATGTGATGGAGAATCTTTTTTTTGTATAGTGTATTTTTCAAGCAACTAAACACAGCCAAAGCCATGCCGCACCCTGCCAGAAGCAAGCAAAAAAGGCTATGTACCATAAATGTATAGATAGATAGATAAATTTAGGGCGCGTTTGGTTGGTGCCCAAACCATGCCGCACCCTGCCACACATTCAGTGCCGTAGTTTGGGCCAGCGTTTGGTTCGCGCCCGAAGTTGTGGCATGCGCGCCTACGCCATCGGACTCCAGTTCATTTTCGCTGCCAAATCGTGCCGCAGTTGCGGTGCGGCCGCATTTGAGGCGTGGCATCCGGCGGTCAAAACCAAACGCGCCCTTAGTGTTATTGGAGCTACGTTTAGTAGCAGAGACTTGTTTTAGAGGCAGGCAGGCAGCTCAATCAAAATATGTCTATAAAAATGATTTATGAAATAATCCTCTTCTAGAAATCCATTTTTAGCGCGGATGTTATTTTCAGCCACCTCCAAAAATGTCTATATCTTTAGATTCGGCTCTTAATTCAGCTAGTAGCCGTTTCTAAAAATATATTTTTAGATGCGGTTGGATCTAGAGCCGTCTCTAAAAATCAATTTGAAGGGCGGATGAATCTATAGTCATCTCTCAAAATATGTGCAGTATAGTAAAATTCATAATTTTTTTCCAACAAAGTTGGACAAAGATAAACTTTGTATAACTCCAAAAGATCTACTCCCTCCGTTCCAAATTATAAGTCACTTTGACTTTTTTTTCATCTATTTTGCTATGTATCTAGACATATTATTATATCTAAATGCATAGCAAAATAGATGTAAAAAAAGTCAAAGCGACTTATAATTTGGTTGACAAAAATTATATTTAAAATCATTAAAATCTCGCTAATCCTGTTTGAAGATCTCACATCTTAAATTCAATCATTTTGAGTTTTCCAAATGACGTCGAACGGAGAAAAACATCCAAAACAGAAGTTATAGATCTTGGAAATATATAAAACATTGCAGTTGACAACATTTTTATTTGAAACAATCTATGTGGTCAAATTTTGTTTGAATTTCTCACATTGAAATTCAACAAACAACCTCCGATGTTTTTCTTTCGAACCTCTCACTCACTTAATCACTGATCGTTGTTTTTCCTTAGATTTTCCATTTCATCCAAGATCGATTCGTGGTGCCCATCGACTGTGGACTTCGTGTGCCTGCTATCAGTCTCAAGGTCGACATCGATAGAATAGAACCAGCTGTTCATGGCCCTCTCCACCGTGCAACACAGGGTGGTGGTGCCTCTCCCGCCCTTAACACTCATCAATACTCCATCTATCTCGATTCCGACTACACGCACACGGCACACCGAAATCTCTACTCTGTATTAACCGCTGCAACTGTTGCCGACGCTACTACCATGGGACTGATCTGTGCCGGTGCCACCGTACCCGACGACAAATCCAACCCAAGCAATCTTTACCCTATGAATCCTGAGCCAAGCTCAGGCTCCTCATAGAGCCACGTCACCGGCAGACGGCCCGGATTGGGCGACGGCCGGTCATTTTTTGAAAAAACCCTCAAACTTTGTTGAAACCAACTCGCAGTCCGGCCTCCTCTCTTAAAAATTTATTCAAAAAAACCCTCCTCCCCTTCCTCCCATCCGAGCTCGCCCTCTCCTCTCCTCTTCCCCTCTGTTGGCTGCTCGAGCCGCCACCGCCAAGGCCTGCAAGGGAGCACCGCGCCCCTGCCTTCGCCGCACCGGAGCCGCTCCTGCCCAGCTGCCCTCGGCTCCCTCACCTTCCCTCCCTCTCCTCCTCTGCTCGCCAGGGCCGACCACCGCCGCGCACACCGGCACCCAAGCCGCCGCTGTCCGCCCACCGCCCAGCGCCTCCACCTCCTCCCCTGCTCCCTCATTCCCCTCCCTTCTCTACTTGCCTTCCGCGCCATGGACCAGCGCGATCAAGGCCGCCGCGCCCCTGGCTGCCCTCGACGCCGAGGTCGTCCGACGCCACGGTCCTTACATATTTTGGAGAATATATTATTAATACAAACAATAAACACGTGCGTGTCACACGTGCATATTTGCTAGCTACATTATGCTACTTATCCTCAAAAATTACAAGATAAAAAATAGAACCAACTTCTACAAAATTGGTTCCACCTCACGCGAGTAATTTAGTCGCTCAGAGTTCAATACTACAAACTGCTGCATACAATATATAATCACCTGCAAGCTATTGCAATGACCACTTCCCCTAACGATACCCTTCTCCGGAAAGACAGCAGACAATCAAATACTTGTACCGAAGTTGTTTTACAAAAAACAAATAGTAAACTCTATTAAAGTAAAATGGCCTCATACTGGCCTATGCGGGAACGCCTCGTGCCTTTTCTAGTCCATTCTGGAGCCGGCGAAGGATCAAAACCGACGTCGACCCAATCCATCGCCCACAGACCTGAAAGCCGGCTCGCTCGCTCATCAATCAGCAGCTCATGTACTGTAGTACTACCTCCGTCCCAGAAAAGAGATAAATCTTGCTTTTTAAGGTAAGATTAGAATAGGTGTGAAATTACATATTTATCCTTTCTTCATCGTTCTCTTCACAAGTAGAATTAAAAAATAAATTTGACTTATGCTAAAATATTGTGAGAGAAAAATATTATTCTATGGCTGAAAAGTACTTGAAGCGAACAGGGAGATTGTCTTATTGAATGTTCTTCTCATGGATAGATAAAGTAGTGGTATTTTAATAGGTGGATCTCAATAAAATGTTGACCTTATGTCTTCAATTACATTTTTTAAACAAGATTTGAAATGTAGGATTATATATTTTTTTTAAATAGGATTATTTTATTTTAGAGACGTAGGGAGCAGTGAATAGAGTCCACAGTCCACACGCCGACGGACTCGGCGAGACCGCTGCGTTTGCCACAGGCCACAGCGCGCCCCAGGAAAATTCGTCGAAACGGCGGCATGGGCACGAGCGCGACAGCCCGTTGGGCCGAACCGCCGCAGTAAGTGTGGGCCCCGCCCGCGTCGGTGACACGACACCGTGGGCGTGGCTGCATGCCGTACGTGACAGGGATGTCTGGCGTCTGCGTGCGGCGCCATTAATTAATACAATGGATAGGCGCAGGAGACTTAATGGTGCATGAAGGGATTATGAGGGCGGTGTTTAGATAACTTCAAACTTCCAAAAATTTTACAAGATTCCCCGTCACATCAAATCTTTAGACGTATGCATGGAGCATTAAATATAGGTAAAAAAATATCTAATTACACAGTTTATCAGTAAATGTCGAGACGAATCTTTTAAACCTAGTTAATCCATGATTGGATAAATTTTACCAAATAACAACGAAAAGTGCTACACAAACTTTACACTAACTTTTACACCATCTAAACACTATGCCAAGGAGTCTCCACTACCACTAGTCCACTTGGTCCGCGTGTATATATCGTTGGAGAGAATGGAGACCGATGCGGTTAGCTGACCGTGTCCCAACTCGTTCAGAATTTCCTTTCGTGGTGCAAAGGCCTTTGAATGCGGAGATGTGCTAGTTTTGCTAGCGCAGTTTCCCTAATAAAAGATTTTGCTGAACTTAGTCATAGTGCGCGTGACGCCAGTGGTGGAAGATATGAACGCTGGGAAACCACGGTGTATGGCGCTGTTTAGTTTACACCTAAAAACTTTTCACTCTGTTACATCAAATGTTTAAACATATACAGAGAGCAGAATGTCCTTTCGTGGTGCAAAGGCCTTTGAATGCGGAGATGTGCTAGTTTTGCTAGCGCAGTTTCCCTAATAAAAGATTTTGCTGAACTTGTCATAGTGCGCGTGACGCCAGTGGTGGAAGATACGAACGCTGGGAAACCACGATGTAGGGCCCTATTTAGTTTACACCTAAAAACTTTTCACTCTGTTACATCGAATGTTTAGACACATGTAGGGAACATTAAATGTAAATAAAAAAATTAATTACACAGTTTGCATGAAAACCACGAGATGAATCTTTTAAGCCTAACTAGTCTATGACTAGCCATAATTGTTACAGTAACACACATGTGCTAATGACGAATTAATTAAGCTTAATAAATTTGTCTCGCGGTTTTTATGTAAGTTATATAATTAGTTTTTTATTAGTATCCGAACATCCCTTCTAATTTTTCATAAAACATTTAATGTGATAACAAAAACTTTTCACCCGAGAAATAAACACCAAGGCCTACGTTCAGCGAGGGCGACAGGACCCGGGAGGTATGGATAGGGACAAAAGACGTACTAACGTCCACAATCGCAGAAGCTTCTAAACGATCAGGTCCCAAAAACAGAAAAAATTTCTTCGCCCTGTTCGGCAGGCTGTTTTTTTAGCTTATAAGCCGATTGTGGCTAATTTATTGTGAGAAAAAAACACTGTTCCACGGCTGATAAGCTCAGCCGAACAGGGGGCTTGTTTCGGAATAACTGGTCCAGCAAGATGAAATAAAAAACTAATTACATAGTTTTATTATACTTTACGAGACGAACACGTTTTAAACCTAATTAGTAATGTTTAGATAATTTTTACCAAACACAAACGAAATCAGTAACGCTAACGTGATCGAACGAAGGCATAACAAAGCTGCCATTGATACTTCACTAATTTCCCACAGTAATTATACCACAGTACAGTACATATCCTACTACTGTTTTTAAACATCGGCTTGATTTGCTATATGTACAGCACAATCGTGAGTAGTAGTGGCAGAAGCGCGTCGCGTAGTTCTGTCCTGTACGTACACTTCAGATTTCAAGGAAGCAGGAGGCCTGCACGTGCCCGGAGAACTCGGGCGGCGCGGGCGCGCGCGTCCAGGACGATGCGCCTTTCCCGGGCTCCTCGCGGAGCACGTACACGGTCTGATCCCCGCCGTGGCACCCGGACCCAATGACCACGACGCGGCCGTCCGGGATGGCGGAGACGGTCGCCGCGGTGCGGGCGTCCTCGGGCACCTGCGCCACCGGTCGCCACGCCGACGCCGCCGCGGCGCCGTCGCGCGCCACGAGGTGCCCATCGCGACTCAGCATGTACATGCGCTCAGACGGCCCTGGCCCTGGCGCGGCACAGCAGGTTCTCGGGCACACGCCGTCCTCGATCATCAGGTCGACGGGCGCCCAGGTGGACGTCGCCGGGTCGAAGCACTCCGCGGAGCCAACGAACCGGCCCTGCGCCTGCGTCGGGTACCCGCCGACGACGAGGAACCTGCTGCTTCCCCCGGCGGCGGCGCAGAGCCCGCGCGGCTCGTCGCGCTCCTCCGCCATGTCCGGGAGCTGCGCCCACGCGTCGGCCTCCGGGTCGTAGGCCAGCGCCGACCGCAGGGCGTTCTTCTCGTCGTCGTGCCCGCCGGCCACGTACACGGCGCCGCCGACGGCCGCGCAGGCGAAGAAGGACCGGCGCGGGCCCGGCATGGGCGCGCCGCGCCGCCACGCGCCCGTCAGGAAGTCGTAGACGAACACCGCGTCCGTCGGCGCCCACGTCTCCGGGTGCCAGCCGCCGACCACCACCAGCCGCTTCCTCCCCTGTCCCTGCCCGCCGCCGCCGTCCACGGCGGCCACCTGGCAGAAGAGGGGAAGGCTCTCGCTTGGCCACGGCAAGGGCGGCAGCGGCGCCCACCGTCCCTCCACCGGGTCCAGCAACACCATCCGGTACGAGTTCGCGGGGCCTCCCGAGCCCGCCGCCGTCAAGTGCTTGTCCACCGGACCACCAGCGCCGTCCTCAGCCGGTGGCGCTGTCGGCTGCGCCTGGGCCAGCGCGAGCACCGGGCGCGCCAGCCCCTCCGCCCGGCGCTGTCGGTGGTAGTCCGGCGACTCCACCTCGGACTTCCACTGGCGCGAGATGCGGCGGACCACCGGCAGCTGGTCGAAGCCCACTCGGACGAGGCACTCCCTCGCCACCTCCTCCGGCAACCCAGGGATCAACTCGCCCATTGCCGATAATGCTAATGCCTTGATCAGTTTCGTGTGGCCGTCTCTGATGTATCGATCGAGTGAAGCTTGGTTCCAGCAGGAAAAAGGAGGTTCTTGGCTTCTCTTTGCTGTGTGTGTGTTGTTGTGTTTGAACGGTGTGTTGATGTGTTTGTGTGAGGCAAGTAGCGGGAGCAGAGTGGGCTATTTATATGGAAAAACAGAGCAGGGTGCCAGCCAGGGAAGGTTGTGATATTTTCTAGGGTTGTGTGGGTCCAGTTGCTTCCAGAGCTTTTTGTTTATGGTTTCCCCCTCTTCTGGAGCTTTATGGCGGTATTTGTGGTGATTATGCTATGATATGGAAATATGGAATGAACATCATCATCACTTGTTGTCTTGATGCATTGCTCCTGTCCTTCTGTTACTACCATGGTACAAATGGCATGTTGATCTGTTTTTGGAAGAGGTAACAATGCCACATCAGACATGTGATACGATACTGACGTGACAGGGGTGAATTACGCTTGGTGTGGAGGCAGAAGTCTGCGAAATTGAGAGCCTGAGAAGATTAGGCATTGTCTTGTTAAATTGCACATTCGCTCAACTCGCGCTGACCTTTGAAGCCATTTGGTTCTTGACAACACTCCATTTGTAAAAAAAAACTGAATTGTTTAGAAACGCAGAGATTGTGAAGCCGGCATGTAAATTGGCATATACTGTGTTGCCTATATGTGTGAGTTTGTTTGCAACTGGTCTACTCCCTCCGTCCCAAAATATCTGTCACTTTTGCTTCCCGAGTAGCAACTTCGACAAAATATATATTAAAAAATATTAATATTTATGATACATAATTGATATCATTGAAAAGATCTTTGAATCTATTTTTTTAATAAATTTATTTGGAAATACAAATATTGAACGTATTTTCTACGAATCAAGTCAAACGTGTGGCACGAAAACTGAAAACGACAAATAAATTGAGACAGAGGGAGTATATGCTATTCACTAATTAAAATAACTGTGACCTTAAATATGAATTTATCTACTTTTCCACTCCCTCCGTGCCAGATAAAATCCTCTTCTAGACAATTGATGTCATCCCACGGTATATGCTTAAAGTACATGGAAAAAAATACAAGCATCCAGGTCAATGATTAAATGAATGAATTACTGAAAATGAGATAAGCCCGTTTCTTTATTGTAACAATAAGGCAGTTGATAAACGGCGACAACAAAGAAAATAACTGCAAGAAGTGGACCCAACTCCTTCAGACATCTCCGTGGGTGAGCCGTGGCGCCGGGGATCCAATGCGAAGGGCCCGCGTGTCGTCTCGTTTACATCAGCGCAGATTGACGTGGTTCCCTTGTCCTCACCCGAGCGGATAGATTCCGCGTCCGAATCAACGGCGGCCCACACTCGCACTCGCACTCTCCGCCGCATAAACCGGCCGCCGCCGCCGCCGCCGCTACATGGATGCACAGCACAGCTCATCGAATCTCCCGTTTCCCTTGGCAGTCACGACTCACGACGCAACGGGTCCTCTAGCGGTTTCGCACCAGGAATGGGAGCTCTTCTCGGCTGCCACGGAATGGAATCAGAGACCAATTGGAGCCCGAAAGCGTGGCGTGAGCGTGAGCGTGACTGTGTACTACTAGTAGGACTCCAGGAGTAGGTTAAAATGGATTCGTCCAAAATGGATCCATTTTAACCTACTAGTAGGACTCCAGGAGCGTGACTGTATAGTAGAAGAGCGTGCGAGCCTCCACGCCGGCATGCACGTGTGAGGCTATCCGCACTTATGGACCTCTATATTCATCCTCTATATGCACTAGTCAGTAGGATTCTTTCCTCAATACTTAATTTTTCCGCACTCATCTATCCTCTATATCATCCTCTATCCACTGTGGGACCCACTTGTTACTTTATCTAAATATATTCATGTGTGATCTAGTTTTGAAGGATTTATTGAGACGAATTTAATGGTGCAATCGAAATTTAATTTGGATTTTTGATTTGTGAGTTATAGCATTTTTTTTCTTTGTTTAGCTCGTGGGGCCCGCCACTACCCACTATAGAGTAAGCACTGTACCACTCTAAATATAGAGTAAGAGAAATGATAGAGTGTCGTTTTAGAGTACCCAGTGCAACAATTTTTACTCTATGGCCCTGTTCGACAGGCTGTTTTTTTGGCTTATAAGCCGGCTGTGACTGATTTGCTGTAAGAGAAAAACACTGTTCCACGGCTAATAAGCCGTGCTGATAAGCTCAGCCGAATAGGGGGTATATTTGTACTCTAAAACTTTAGAGTGTCCTTTTAGAGTACCGCTGCAGCTACTCTGAGGTGAGGCAAAGGAGTTAAGCCCGCAGAGGACAGGTGTCGCCGCTCCATTGGGTTATTAGTGGTACGATAGTTCTCTCTCGTCTTTGCCACACGTCCGGTGGCGCTTCCGACTCGTGCACCGTTATCCAGATGCTGTAGCCTGCAGGCACACGCGTCGCAGCCGCCGGAGTCGTCGAATCGGCCAGTAGTCATGGCCATGTCCCATGGCCTACCTGCCTCGCGTGAATTTTCCGATCGGGATCGGCGCTCCCTCCGCAGGCAGGGGACTCGTGGCTACCGGAGGCAACCCGCTAATAACGCAAGTGTACGACGAACGGAAGAAGCTACCATAACGTTCCACCATGAGTACTGTGTTACTCCACACTCCAGCATTAGCACGAGCCGGGTGCTGAAAAGTCAAAATAAAATCTGCGCACTATAAGATCAATTTCAGTGGAAAATTCATGTCACTATTTTCAACACATTCAGATTTTAGAAACAATACAGAAGAATTTTATCCCCATAAAACTCTTATCATCTCTCTTCGTTAATATGGTGCTACATCAACATAATTAATACTCATAAAATTCTGATAAAACCCTATTGAAACTGACCTAAATTCCGCAAACAAACGATGGAGAATCCAGCAACATATTAGTACGTACGGTCTCCGTCCAAAAAAAAAAGTGTCATTTTTTACTTTCAGACATCTTGTTTGATCATCCGTCTTATTTAAATTTTTTTATATAAATATCATATATTTTATTATGGCTTATTTTATTGTTAGAGATACTTTGATAATAATTTATTTACTTTATAATTTACATAATTTTTAAATAAGATAAGTCACTTTTTTATTTTGGAAGAAGGGAGGACAAACGAACGGATAGGCACGACAGCCGGATCCGGTCCTTGCCGGCACGACCAGCGAATATCGCGGTGGCCAGATGCCGTGGCGTGGATAGGATCGCCATCGCGAGCCTGCGAGGGTACCGCAGTCTCCCCAAATTTCACTATAAAAAAAGATTTCTGGTCATATCAAAATGTTTACACATACATAGAGTACTAAATATAGATAAAATTAAAAACTAGTTACATCTTTTTGTTGTACTTTGCGAGATGAATATTTTGAATCTAACTAGTCAAAGTTTGAATAACTTTTACCAAATACAAACAAAATGCTATAATACACTGCATTGCGCTGCAGTGCCAAAACACCCAACTTTAAGCTCGGAACTAAACAAAGCCCACGTCAGTGGACGGTGATCTGCAGTCCTATCATCTCTGAGATTGCTCCGTCGGGCCCCGCCGTCTCATCACGCACTGTTTTCCATCCATTTCATGCCACGTTTCGGCTCAGGCTGTGTTTAGACGGTGGTGTAAAATTTTTAGAAACACAATAACTCTTTCGTTTTTATTTAACAATTAGTGTTCAATCATATGCTAATTAGGTTCGAAAGATTTGTCTCATAATTTACAACTAAACTATGTAATTAATTATTTTTTTATCTATATTTAATGCTCCTTATATACGGTTAAAGATTCGATGTGACGGAGAATTTTGTAAAATTTTTGGAATTTGAAAGCATGCCTCATCCTCTGCTCCGCTCGCGCGCGCTCCGCGCCGCCGCTGCCTCAGCCTTATCCGCTGCTCCCGACCACAACAGCGGCGCAGGTCCAAGGACCACACGCGGCCGCGGGTATGGGAAAATGGAAAATCTACACCGTCGCTCCTTGGGCGTTGGCGGTCGAGCAAGTGGGCGGGCCGCGCTTTGGGCTGCAGCGGCAGCGGCAACCTGACGAGGAAGCAGCGGTCGATTGATGAGCCGTGCTGTGGGCGGCGGCCGTGGGGAACGGATGCTGCTTGCACAATTGCTAATCTCTGCCCCCCGGTTCCTAAGACTTTTCCGCGCTCCAGTTTTCGATGCGAGAGAGGATGGGTGGGGCCGTCCTGTTGCAATAAAATGATATATATTTTTAGAAGGGGCAGCGAAAGCTTTATCGTATTAGATCAAGAAAAGAAAATAACAAGTGTCGGTCTAGTTTTTTTTAAAAAAAACCAGGCCTAAAAACAATCAACCGGGAGAGTGCACCACTCATCCTAACCAACTCTGGAATACCGTAAAAAACAACTACAGACTATACCCCACAACATACTCAACCTTAGCCAACTTGGTCGAAAGCAACCCAAAAAAGCAACTCGACTAAGCTAGAGCAACTCCAACTAAGAGGCCAACAAGCAAAAATGACTTGGAACACCGAGCACCACCGCCCTTGGAGAAGCGCCATGGCAGACGACAAGAGGTCAACAGCGAAAATTGGATTGCCTAGCAAAGCCTCCAAGGAGAAATGACGCCAAGAGCGTCAACAAGTTAACCCGACGAGGAAAGATTGTCACCCGCAAAATCCAGCATGGTAGGAACTCGAAACCAAACCCGATAAGTTTAGGGTCTCTGAACCCAAAATCTAAGAGGAGGAAGGAGGGGATTGCACCCGCACTCACAGGACCCATAACTGAAAGGTCTTGATGGCTAGAGGGGGGGTGAATGTAACATCCCGGCCCAAGGCTTAACAGGATTAATAGGATACTCGTACCAACAAGTTGTAACTTCTTTTCCGGAAGCCCATCTCGAAAGAATTCCAAAGTTAAGCGTGCTTAGCCTGGAGCGATGGGTGACCGACCGGAAAGTTCTTCCCGGGTGTGCACGAGTAAGGACAAAGTGCGCAGAAAAGACTTGTGTTGGTCTGTGAGGTCAGTCTATGTCCTAGAAAGCGGCCAGATGTAAGCGGGCCCGGCCTCGAGGAGGCGGGACGTTACAGAATGGCATCAGAGCCGACTCTCGCGGTTTCACGGGCGCGTGTGTCGCTGTTGCGCAGGCATGGTGCGCATGGCTGGTGTGGACCCAGAGTGGTCACACAGCATGGCATATGCGCTGGCACTGGACACACGGACGTGGCCAAGAGAGGACGTTCCTGGCTTGGGATTGACCAACGAGAACGTCGGTCTCTTAAGGGGGTGAGGATGTAACATCCCGGCCCAAGGCTTAACAGGATTAATAGGATACTCGTACCAACAAGTTGTAACTTCTTTTCCGGAAGCCCATCTCGAAAGAACTCCAAAGTTAAGCGTGCTTGGCCTGGAGCGATGGGTGACCGACCGAGAAGTTCTTCCCGGGTGTGCACGAGTGAGGACAAAGTGCGTAGAAAAGACTTGTGTTGGTCTGTGAGGTCAGTTTGTCCTAGAAAGTGGCCAGATGTAAGCGGGCCCGGCCTCGAGGAGGCGGGACGTTACAGTGAATAGCCTTTTAAAATTTTCTACAAAGACAAGCTAAACAAGTTTATCAATACAACAAATAGCGAGATGCGAGTTTTGCTTAGCCTACGGGGTGTTTGCAAGCCACCTATCCAATTCACAATTCTAGTATAATGGCACTCAACCGCACAAGTCAAACCGAGAAGGTAACTACAACTACAACTAGCAAGCTACACAAAAGAGCTACTCTAGCAAAGCTAACTAGCTAGCAAAGATAACTAAGAAAGTAATGCGGAGTTGAGTTAGGAGAGTTTCACCGAGGGGCGAAGTATTGAGCCAACCAATATGATCAACAATGAATACCAAGACAACCGAACACCGGGATCAATCAATCACAATATGAAAGTGATGACACGAAGATTTATCCCGAGGTTCACGTGCTTGCCGGTACGCTAGTCCCCGTTGTGTCCCTCTTCACCACGTGGTTCGGTGGCTAATCGGTCTCACACCGAGCCTCTCAAAAGGCACCACAAGAACCTACCAAATGGCAAAAGGTTGCAATGACACGAGCAATTTACTAATGTTGCCTTTGGCGCTTCGCCGAGGTAGGCACAAACCCCTCACAATCACCGGAGGTGGCCAAGAATAATCACCAACTCTTGCCAAAGCCTCCAAGCTGCTCCAAACCGTCTAGGTGGCGGCAACCACCAAGAGAAATAAGAATCCCGCAGCAAATCAACCACCAAGTGCCAACTAGATGCAATCTCACAATGCAAATGCACTTGGATCACTCAATCTCACTTCGAATATGCAAAGAAGCAAGAGAGATGAGTGGGAGGGGAGTTGCTTAGCTCAAAGTGCTCATAAGTATGTCAAAAGTCCAAGGGGGAGAGCCTTGAGCCGGCCAACGAGTATATATAGACGTACCCCTTCGAATATAGCCGTTAGGAACTTAAACAGCCGCAGTCGCGCTGACCGGACGCGCCGATCGCGCAACAGCTCTTTTTCGAAACACCGACCGGACGCGCTGGTCGCAACGACCGGACGCGCTGGTTACGACCGGACGCGCCGGTCCCGTGACTGACCGGACACGCTGGTCAACCCTGAGCCGCGCACAACGAAACAGCGACCGGACGCGCTGGAGAACTAACCGGACGCCACAGTGCCAGCGTCCGGTTGGAGTCCAGTAAGCTCCCTGAACGACCGGACGCGTCCGATCGACTGTGACCGGACGCGCTGCGCGTCCGATCAAAAAGCTGAAACACGCGCCGACGCTGAACACTGACCGGACGCGTCCGGTCACACGGAGACCGCGTCCGGTCCAGCGTCCGGTCACCACTGTGACCTCCGTTCGCTTTCCGTTCGATTTCTGACTTTCGGCGTAGTGGCCATCATGACACAACCCTTAAGCATATACCTTTGCCTTGCTCATGTAGGGTTGCATCTAAATCCAAGTGTGGCCATCATGATCACCATGTCCATCTTACCACCAACCTTGGAATGTACTAATCCTCATATGCTACATACCACTTAGGAATAGGATTAGTACTTAGGCATTGTCACTAATTACCAACATCAAACATAGGACTTTCAATCTCCCCCTTGTTGGTAATTGGTGACAACCCTTTCACAAAGATATTATGATAAAATTTTAATTGAACCCATGTCACATTGTCCAAGTATATTACAATGTGTAAGAATTATGGACATGTGATCATGAATTCAAATTGATAGCAATGGCTCCCCCTACATGTATGCTATATGTTTGGATTTAGGAAGCATACACGCTTAGATAGGAAAATATAGGAGCATTGACTATCAATAGGTGCTAAGTGTTTTAGATTATAGACCTTTGAAGCGTGATACCATCGGAGTAGCGATAAACACCATCTTAGCACCTTGTGTAGTTAGATACCACTTGGAAAAGCACAAACAAAACTAGAAACCTCGTGAGATCAACATTATAAGCAAGGCTCTAGTACCACTTTGAAAAACATGAAGCAAGAAAAATCTAACTACTTCCTATTCATGCTAGTACCTCAATACATCATTCAAATTATACTAGCAAGTCACCATACAAGCAAAATATCGGAGAAAAAGAAATGCATAACTATGCATCATACATATGAAGTGCACATGGAAATGCAACATTCATGTTTAAGAGCTTGCTCCCCCTACTTGTGTGCTCAAAAAATTTAGTTGATCCCCTTCTTTTATCAATTCTCCCCTTTAGGTTTTCTCCTCCTTTAGAATCTATCTTTGTGAACAACATTTTCTCCCCCTTTGGCACCAATGACCACAAGGGACCAATTTTAGATAGATTATCATGTTGAATTATGGGGTGAGGATCAAGTTTGTGATTCAACCTAGATTGCTTGCATAAATAAAATGCTTCGGTTTGATCCAAGGGCAAGCTTCTTCACACCTCACTAGAAGGGTTATCATGCACCATGTTGAAGCAAATACTTAAACAAGTTATCTAGATCAAACACTTAGGATCACAAGCTCGCAAACAAGTTATATGCTACCACTAGATCATACAAGTCATGGAAACAATAGTGGCACCATATAAACTTCAAATTCATTTGATTTTCATGAATGAGCCTAGAACAAGTAAATTATGACTAGATGCACTAAGCAAGTCCTTAGCATAGAATGTATGACATGTCAACCAATTGTACCTTGGGGCTCGAAGGAGAGGCATGTCATAACATTGGGATGCATCAACTCATGTTGGAGAAGTCAAGTATGTTCAACTCATTCTTTAGCTTATGAAATCTCTTCTCATCAAGTGGCTTGGTGAATAGATCGGCTAGTTGATCTTCGGTGCCCACACTCTCAATAGCAATGTCACCCTTTTGTTGATGATCTCTAATAAAATGATGACGAATATCAATATGCTTTGTTCTTTGATGTTGAACCGGATTGTTGGTTATCTTCACGGCACTTTCATTGTCACATAGCAATGGCACATTCTTAAAGTTGATTCCAAAATCCTTCAATGTTGCCTTCATCCATAAGATTTGTGTACAACAACTACCCGCGGCGATGTATTCGGCTTCGGCGGTAGATAGTGCAATACTATTTTGCTTCTTGGATGACCATGAGACAAGTGATCTTCCCAACAATTGACAAGTCCCGGAAGTGCTCTTTCTCTCCACTTTGTCACCGGCATAGTCAGAATCCGAATATCCAACTAGCTTAAAGCTTGCACCTTTGGGATACCACAATCCAACATCTTGTGTATGCTTTAAGTACCTCAATATTCTCTTTGTTGCCTTCAAATGACTTTCTCTTGGTGAGGCTTGAAATCTTGCACACATGCATACACTAAACATTACATCGGGCCTTGATGCCGTCACATAGAGTAGGCTACCAATCATTGATCTATATAGCTTTTGATCCACCATGTTGCCATTCTTGTCACTATCCAAGCTTCCACTAGTGCCCATTGGGGTTGTAATACTCTTTGCATCTTCCATGCCAAACTTCTTTAGCATATCCTTTATGTATTTGGTTTGGCTCACAAATGTACCTTCTTTTATTTGCTTGATTTGAAGTCCAAGGAAGAAGCTAAGTTCACCAATCATTGACATTTCAAACTCTTTTGCCATCATCTTTCCAAACTCATCACAAAAATCTTTGTTGGTTGAACCAAATATGATATCATCAACATATATTTGCAACACAAACAAGTCTTTCCTAATCTTCTTGGTGAAGAGAGTAGTATCCACTTTGCCTATGACAAATCCTTTGGATAGCAAGAAGTCCCTCAATCTTTTATACCATGCTCTAGGTGCTTGCTTCAAACCATACAAAGCTTTTCTTAATTTGTAGACATGATTGGGTTTCTTGTCATCTTCAAAACCGGGAGGTTGCTCCACATACACCTCCTCTTGAATGTACCCATTGAGAAATGCACTCTTTATATCCATTTGATATAGCTTAATATTGTGAGCACAAGCATAGGCAAGTAAGATCCTAATTGCTTCCAATCTTGCAACCGGGGCATAAGTTTCACCAAAGTCAAGACCCTCTATTTGTGTGTAACCTTGAGCCACTAGTCTTGCTTTGTTCCTTACTACTATCCCATCTTGATCTTGCTTGTTGCGAAAAACCCATCTTGTTCCAATGACATTGTGATCCTTAGGCCTTTCAACTAGTTCCCATACTTCATTTCTCTTGAAATTGTTGAGCTCTTCATACATTGCATTTACCCAATCCGGATCTCTCAATGCTTTATCAATGTCCTTGGGTTCTTCTATTGACACAAAGGAAGAGTGAGCACAAAATGATGCCAATCTTGATCTAGTTTGAACTCCCCTTTGTATGTCACCAATGATGGAATCCAATGGATGGTCTCTTGCAATGTTAGTTGGTTGAAGCACTTGGACTTGATTGCTTGGATGCTGATGTTGATCATGAGTTGGAGATGATGAACTAGCCACTTATTGATCTTGTTGCACTTGAGATGATGTACTAGCTTGATTTTGCATTAGAGACCCACTAGCTTGTGTAATTGGACTTTGGAGCACTTGATCTTTGTTGTCATCCACATCAATCACTTGCTTTGGCCTAATATCACCAATATCCATTTCTTTCATAGCATTGGTCAATTGAGTTCCTCTCACATCATCCAAGTTATTTTCCTCATCTTGAGAGCCATTTGTTTCATCAAACTCAACATCATGAACTTCCTCAAGTAAACCACTAGCCAAATTCCAAACTCTATAAGCTTTGCTAGTAGTGGAGTAACCAAGTAAGAATCCTTCATCACATTTCTTCTCAAACTTGCTCAATCTAGAGCCCTTCTTCAAGATGTAGCATTTGCAACCAAATACCCGAAAGTATGCAATATTGGGCTTTCTTCCATTTAAGATCTCATATGGTGTCTTCTCTAGAAACTTGTGGCAATAGAGGCGGTTGCTATAGAAGCAAGCCGTGTTGATTGCTTCGGCCCAAAATGAATGACTCACATTATATTCATTTAACACTGATCTTGCCATATCAATCAAAGTTCTATTCTTTCTCTCAACTAGGCCATTTGATTGAGGTGTATACTTGGCCGAAAATTGATGTTTGATTCCAAGCTCATCACATAGCTTATCAATTCTTGTATTTCTAAACTCACTTCCATTGTCACTTCTCATTTTCTTGATTGTGGTCTCAAATTTATTTTGCACTCTCTTGATGAACTTCTTGAATATGTCAAATACATCACTCTTGTCCCCAAGAAAGAATACCCATGTGTATCTAGTGAAATCATCCATAATCATAAAACCATACTTGTTACCACCAATGCTTGTGTATGTAGTTGGCCCAAATAGATCCATGTGTAACAACTCAAATGCTTTGGAGGTACTCATGATGCTCTTCAATGGATGAGTGTTGCCCACTTGCTTTCCGGCTTGACATGCACTACATAGCTTATCCTTCTCAAATGTGACATCCTTTAAGCCTCTAACTAAGTCATGCTTCACTAACTTGTTCAATTGCTTCATGCCAACATGACCAAGTCTTTTATGCCATAACCAACCCATACTTGATTTGGTGAGCAAGCATATTGAAAGTTGAGTGTCATTAGCATTGAAATCAACCAAGTATAGATTCTCATATCTAAAGCCCTTGAAGATCAAATTGGAGCCATCAACACTAACTATCTCCACATCATCAACACCAAATATGCACTTGAAACCTAGATCACACAATTGAGCAACCGAGAGAAGATTGAAGTTCAACTTTTCAACTAGGAGCACATTAGAAATGCTATGATCATTTGAGATTGCAATCCTTCCAAGAGCCTTCACATCACCCTTGCTATTGTCACCAAATGTGATATTATCAATGCCACTATCATTTGATTTGAGAGAGTTGAACATCCTTGAATCACCGGTCATATGTTGAGAGCACCCACTATCAAGCACCCAATGTCTTCCTCCGGCCTTGTAATTTACCTACAAAAAGAATTAATGTTTCTTAGGTACCCATACTTGTTTGGGTCCTTGGAGGTTAGTAACTAAGCTCTTTGGTACCCAAATGGCCTTCTTCTTTGGACCCACAATTGGTGTACCAACAAACCTAGCATGCACACATTTCTCACCCTTGGTAAGCACATAACAAGAATCAAAAGGAATGTAATCCATTTTAGCATGAAACTTATTGTTGTTCTTGTTCATTTTATTACAATTAGTCTCTAGATGTCCAACTTGCTTGCATCTATTGCAATAACGACCATTGCTCTTCACAAAGCGAGACTTTGAAGTAGCAAAGGCCGCCTTGCCCTTCTTGGAAGTATAGCCCAAACCCTCTTTGTTAAGAGAGAACCTTTGGCTACCTAAGCATTTTAGCAAGCGGGCATCCCCACCATAGGCATTGCCTAATACGCGGGTGAGATCATCCACCTCTCTCTTGAGAGTCTCATTCTCAACCACAAGTGATGAATCACTAGTAGTAGAGGTAGAGTTGGTTGTGGTGGATGATGATGAGTTACATGAAGCATTAGTAGGACCAACAAATAAAGAATCATCAATAATATCACATGTTAGTCCAATATCACAAGTGACAATCACTTGCTCCTCCTTAGCTTCCTTTATGAGCTTCTCCAACTTGAGGTCCTTCTCCTTGATGAGCTCAAGTAGAGAGGAGTGGGCTTCCTTAAGCCTAGTGTGAGCAACTTCAAGGTCCTCATGGTCTTCCTTTAGACACTCACGAGAGGCCTCTAGCTCATCAAAGGATTTCCTAAGAGCTTTAAGCTCTTATTCAATTCCTTTGCACTCCTTACTCTTTTTGAGAGCAACAAGCTCTTCCATCAATGCATCATTTTCATTGCTCTTGGCAATGAGCTCTTACTCCAAGATTTTGCACTTCTTGGTTGTCCTCTTGTAGCCCTTGCTCATTTGATCTATTATGCCCAATAGATCATCCTTGGAGTAGTCCTCATCCTCCTCATCATCACTCCTACAACCATCACTAGCACAAGAATCATCATCACTATCATCATATTTTACCTTGGTAGGCTTGGCCATAAGGCATGTCGATGTAGTGTCAAAGATGGATGGCTTGTTGGAGAGGGCGATGCTTGCAATAGCTCGCCGAGTGGTCCTCTCATCATCACTAGAGCTATCATCATCACTATCGGAGTTATCACTATCCCAAGTGACCACATAGCCACCACCCTTCTTCTTCTTGTTGATAGTGAAGCTCTTCTTCTCTTTCTTCTCCTTCTTATCCTTCTTGTTCTTCTTCAACTTCAACTCTCCATCATGATATCTTTTGTCTTCATAGGGACACTTTGCCACTACATGATCGGGGCTATTGCAATTGTAGCAAAGCATCTCCTTTGCCTTCATGAAGTCCCTTCTCTTTCTTGCACCATATCCTTTCTTCTTCATGAACCTCCCCATCTTGTGCACTAGAAGGGCCATGGTCTCATCATCGAATGGATCATCATCATCGCTCTCCATCTTGCTCTTGCCCTTAGAAGATGAAGCCTTGAATGCAATGGGCTTCTCTTGCTTGACCTTGATCTCCTTCTTCTCATCTTCATCTTCATCATCATCATATTAAGCATCGGTCATGACATCTCCAAGCACTTGGTTTGGAGTCACCTTGTCCAAACCCTCTCTTTGGATCATCTTCCTCAAGATAGCAAACTTCTTAGGTAAGTTCATCAACAACTTATGTGAGAAGTCCTTGTCCTTGACATCTTCTCCTAGGCTCTTGAGATCATTGACAATAACTTGTAGCCTATAGAACATCTCCGGTATGGACTCATCATCCTTCATCTTGAAGCTTGCAAACTTATCCTTGAGCATATAGAGTTTGGCACTCTTTACCGTTGAAGTGCCCTCATATGTTTTCTCTAATCTTGTCCACACTTCACTTGCCATCTCAAGATCCTTGATTTGCTCAAAGACCTTTGCATCAATCCCATTGTAGAGAGTGTTGAGAGCCATAGTGTTGCATTGGTTGTTGATGCGGTCATTGTTGGTGAGGTTGTCGGGATCAATGATAGCATAATCATGATGTGTCACCTCCCAAACCTTCTCATTGATAGAGCCAAGATATTGCTTCATCTTTCTTTTCCAATGATCAAAAGATGAGACACCATCAAAGAATGGAGGCTTGCCCCCGACATGGTTGAACACAACTTGAGCCATCTTACACCGAGGTTGTTAAGCCTTACAAACGGTGACCACGGCTCTGATACCACTTGAAAGGTCTTGATGGCTAGAGGGGGGGTGAATAGCCTTTTAAAATTTTCTACAAAGACAAGCTAAACAAGTTTATCAATACAACAAATAGCGAGATGCGAGTTTTGCTTAGCCTACGGGGTGTTTGCAAGCCACCTATCCAATTCACAATTCTAGTATAATGGCACTCAACCGCACAAGTCAAACCGAGAAGGTAACTACAACTACAACTAGCAAGCTACACAAAAGAGCTACTCTAGCAAAGCTAACTAGCTAGCAAAGATAACTAAGAAAGTAATGCGGAGTTGAGTTAGGAGAGTTTCACCGAGGGGCGAAGTATTGAGCCAACCAATATGATCAACAATGAATACCAAGACAACCGAACACCGGGATCAATCAATCACAATATGAAAATGATGACATGAAGATTTATCCCGAGGTTCACGTGCTTGCCGGCACGCTAGTCCCCGTTGTGTCCCTCTTCACCACGTGGTTCGGTGGCTAATCGGTCTCACACCGAGCCTCTCAAAAGGCACCACAAGAACCTACCAAATGGCAAAAGGTTGCAATGACACGAGTAATTTACTAATGTTGCCTTTGGCGCTTCGCCGAGGTAGGCACAAACCCCTCACAATCACCGGAGGTGGTCGAGAACAATCACCAACTCTTGCCAAAGCCTTCAAGCTGCTCCAAGCCGTCTAGGTGGCGGCAACCACCAAGAGAAATAAGAATCCCGCAGCAAATCAACCACCAAGTGCCAACTAGATGCAATCTCACAATGCAAATGCACTTGGATCACTCAATCTCACTTCGAATATGCAAAGAAGTAAGGGAGATGAGTGGGAGGGGAGTTGCTTAGCTCAAAGTGCTCACAAGTATGTCAAAAGTCCAAGGGGGAGAGCCTTGAGCCGGCCAACGAGTATATACAGACGTACCCCTTCGAATATAGCCGTTAGGAACTTAAACAGCCGCAGTCGCGCTGACCGGACGCGCTGGTCGCGTGGACCGGACGCGCCGATCGCGCAACGGCTCTTTTTCGAAACACCGACCGGACGCGCTGGTCGCAACGACCGGACGCGCTGGTCACGACCGGACGCGCCGGTCCCGTGACTGACCGGACGCGCTGGTCAACCCTGAGCCGCGCACAACGAAACAGCGACCGGACGCGCTGGAGAACTAACCGAACGCCACAGTGCCAGCGTCTGGTTGGAGTCCAGTAAGCTCCCTGAACGACCGGACGCGTCCGATCGACTGTGACCGGACGCGCTGCGCGTCCGATCAAAAAGCTGAAACACGCGCCGACGCTGAACACTGACCGGACGCGTCCGGTCACACGGAGACCGCGTCCGGTCCAGCGTCCGGTCACCACTGTGACCTCCGTTCGCTTTCCGTTCGATTTCCGACTTTCGGCGTAGTGGAAAATAGGCGTTTCAATTCCTCAAAAACGCCTGAATCCCGCCTCGCAAGCTCGGCGGGAGGGAGAGAGGACCCCAAACCCTCTCTATCGCTCAAACTCAACCGCCTTTGCAAACGTGCTAACATCACCAAGTGATCATCACCATGTGCATGTGTGTTAGCATTTTCACAATCATTTTTCGAGGCGTTATTAGTTCTATCCACATGCATATGATTATGAAATGCACACCTAGAGGCACTTAGGAGTTCAATAGCCGCGTCATTCCCCTCTTTATAGTACGGCTATCGATCCTATAATGTAACCACACCCACTAGGTGTCTTGGTTACTAAAACACAACCCTTAAGCATATACCTTTGCCTTGCTCATGTAGGGTTGTATCCAAATCCAAGTGTGGCCATCATGATCACCATGTCCATCTTACCACCAACCTTGGAATGTACTAATCCTCATATGCTACATACCACTTAGGAATAGGATTAGTACTTAGGCATTGTCACTAATTACCAACACCAAACATAGGACTTTCAATAACCCACAGGGTCTGACTTGAAACCGCCCCACTGTCATCCCTACTAGTCATCTCTACTGAACTAGGGGCGCCTGGAGTAGAGGAGATGCGTCTGGTGGGGTCACCGGGAAGAGTGGTCAAGAACATCATGGAGTCAGCGAGGAGCGCCCGGGGACATCTTCGGGGAGACACGAGCCACACCAGGATCCCACGAGAGGAGAGAGGAGCCACGTGATCGAGTTCTCTAGGTCACCGAGACGAGTTTTTGGGACCTCGTCGAGAAGAGAGGAACTGTGTGGCCAGAGGAGCTCGCCGGAGGAAGGAGCCATGAAAGCAAGATCTCGCCATGTGGCTATGGTTGCCGGGAGGAGTATCCAGGGGACCATGCTTGGGAGGGGAGGAGCAGCTAGCAGACCATGCTGGGAGGAGAGGAGCTGCATGGTCAAGGGAGCTTGCAAGGGGAGCTGCGCTGGGCCAAGGGAGTTGGGGAGCAAGATGTCGCCCAGTAGGAGAGGATGCGAGCGGGTGGGAATCAGTTTAGTGGCCAAGTTAGGGTTGGACGGAGAGTGCCCAAGAATGAGAGGGCGAGCGAGGGAGGAGTGGGAGGTTGATTTCAACGCCTCTCATGTTTTAGGGCTCTAGTAGAGGCATTGTTGGACCTACATATTTTGCATGAGTCCATCTTTTAGACCCACATTTTTTTTGTTTGAGTCCATTTTTCAGATTAGGTTGTACGTCTTATTTTTTGCTTGAGTCCATTTTCAGTTTAGGGGGTTGTTTAAGAGCCAATGAACCATCTGCTGGCGTAAATGGAAATCGGGGGCGAACATAAACCAGTCCACCATTTTCGTTGTCAGATGTTCCACGAGTATAATTTTAAGATGCTTGATTTAAGGAATACGTTAGTCCATCATGTTCTCGCTTCTCTTTTTTTTTTGTTGGTTTGTAGAATAAATAGGTTGATGCATCATCACATCACTCCTCACAAGCAAATAATTAATACTAGTGTGAGAATAGTCATTCCACCAAATTTGAGAAATTGATTATAATGTCCTACCTTATTTAGAATTGTTTGCCTTATTTAGAATGGTTTGATTCCTCAAATAAAACCGGTTATATGAGTATTTCACCAAGCGGACGCCCATACCACTAGTCCACTACAACACACGCAGTTGACTGTCAGTCTCCAACTAAACAAACGCCGCTTCTCACTGATCGCAAGCACGAATTGCAAATGCCATCCTTTGACGGCTAAGCAAACGTAACCAAGTACCAAGAACAGGACACCGCTCGTTCATGGAAAATATCAACTCCCACCACGTGTCCATTTTTTCCATCCTTCAAGCGAAGCAGATAAGCCAACGGCATCGGTTTATCATATCCAAACGATGGACAGGGCATGCCGTTTAGCAAAACGGCAGCGACTTGAAAGCAGAAAACGAAAGCGCGTACCTTCGCTTCGCCGCGGCCGGCCCTGCGTCAAGCCCCCGGGGCAGACGTCCCTGCGTCGCTTTGCTAGGCCCTCCAGAAAGTGTGACATTTGGCTAGGCCTTCCAGAAGAGTTTCTTGTGACATTTGCCATAATATCTGAGCACGTCAGTTGTACACTTGTTCTAAACACGCCTTCAAATCTGCTTGCCAAAACCATGGTTTCCGTACCCAGTTATTATTACACTACTCACATCAAACTACATATAATACAAAGCTCTGCCCAGTGACAAACGCTTCTAGAGCATCATAGCTGGTATCCCAGCGGAAAACAGGGGAACCATATTGGAGACAAAAGAGCAGGCAACAGACCTAGACTCATGTGCCCTTTTGAGAAAATGGAACCACTTCAGTTAGTTTATGAAGAAACAGTAATTGTGGGTTCTGTGGGCATCACACATCTGTTTTGTAGATTATTATTGCACCACCAATAAGAGAATTGATGTTCAGGTAGTGGCAGGCCATGGAAAGTTTACACACTCAACTCAGCCTCAGCACCTAATGGCTCAAAAACTGATTCAACCTCGCCCATGTTTACTTCTTCCAGAGTGGCTGGATTCCACTTCGGATTCTGCATAGTGACAGGAAAATTCAATGAGAAGTCAATTCCTTTTCACTTAATCTTCTTGGTTAAATGCAACCCACCACACTATATTTCCATAACATAAACTATCAAGTTAGTTATAGAGATAAAACAAATGTCAATCCAAGTTGCACCATGGTATAATCTAATTATCTGTTTTGCCACCAATTGCACCCAGTTTGCAAGACAGGAGTGACTAGTAGGGCTAAGCCCTGTACATGGACCAGGTTTCCCAGGCTATGGCTAGTTTGCAAGTTGCAACTAGCACAGAGGACAAGCTGGGTTGGTCTCCGCCAGTTTCAGAGCAGATTTGATTAGCCGCTGGGTTGGACTAGTCCTTCAACAGGTTCCGGATGAGTTCCACGACACCACTGCCCTGGACGGAGCGACACCAAGGAAATACCAGTTCCTGTCTCATGGCCAAGGTCGCCATAGATGTCAGCAACACAGACGAAGGCATGGAGCTTGCCAAGAGGCGTTTGGCCAGGGTCAAGTGAAGCTGTAGCCTAGGGGCGCATCCGGCCGCACATGCTCCATCTCCTTCATCTAAGCATCTTGTCAGGAGAGATCAAGCATGTGTGGCCGTCATGGGTGGGGTTAAGAGTGTTGGAAAGATCTCGTACTTGTTGGAACTCAGAAGACTTCATGAGTGGTCAGGAAGAGGAAGATCCAAGAAGAATTAGGAAGGGACATCTAAATGGATGCAATGGAGGAACCTAGACTCAGGAAGAGGACATGTTACTTGGGTAGAACGAAAACGGATGGAAATAGATGAGAAAAACGCTTAACCATTTCCGTTTCTGTATTTGATCACCAAAAACGGGAATGGGACCAGGATAGCCAGGAACGAGATACACTGGAATATGGAAACGAACAAATACGAATGGGAACCAAAAACTACTTCCGAAGATCATGACATAGCTCAATGTGCCTAATCAGCATGTTAGGAGCCTTGTTAAAGTGCCTCACAGGCTTCTTGATGCCCCAGGACGACTTCCTAAATTCTTGAACTAATATTTGTTGTAAAGACCTAATGTTCAAAGGTTGCTACAATAACAACTGCTAAAGCTTATCCTGGATTTTGTAAATACAGGTCTATCCGCCTAAAAGTGGGATCCTGCAAAAACAGACAGGAAACACCTCACCCCGCTTCCTGTTCTTTCCCATATTTTTCCGCAAATACGGAAGCAGACAAGATAAATGTAGAAAACGGAATGGGACGGGATGGTATTTATCCTTCTTGGATTAAACAATTTAAGGAAAGGAAATTAGATAACTTGCCTGGTCCTTGTCAACTAAAACAGCACGTACACCTTCAACAAAATCATTTCTAACCGATGACCTCAAGGCAATGCGGTATTCCAATTTCATAACACCAGCCAGCTGAAAACTCACCAAACACCAGAATTAGCAATACCTAGATAAGTGGTCCATGAACAATTCAAAATGTTCAGCCCTAGAGGATACTAGATTCATACCTTAGATAAATAGTGTTCACTAGTCCTGTACGCTGATGCAACTTGAGAGAAATGCTTCTGTGTTAAACAAAGAGAAAATGGGGCTCCTTTCTCAATTCCTGCTAAAGATTCATTTGCCCATTCTGCCACTGCAGCCACCAGAGGAACAATTCAGTAATATAGATATCCCTTCTTAAGCCACCATTGGATTAAATTCTTACATACTCCCTCCGTCCCAGAAAAAGTGTCAGCTATTGGATTTGTGCTAGTCAAACTTTCTAAACTTTAACTTTTCAAAAAAAAACTTTCTTAACTTTGACTAGGTTTATAGAAAATATTAGCAACATTTATATCTCTAAATAAATTTATTATGAAAATATATTCAGTGATTCATCTATATACACCATAAATACAAATATTTTATTATATATATTTGGTCAAAGTTGATAATGTTTGACTTCTCAAAAAGTGAGAAAAGTGAGAATGACACTTTTTATGGGACGGAGGGAGTAGCACAGAGAAAGTAGGGGCATTTTTTTAAAAATCAATACAGTTGGCATGTGAGTGTTTAATACATCAGTTTTGCCAAGGTGCATAGCAGGTACCTGCAGCATCACCACTTTGACTACATTTCTTTAGCTCTTCCACGGATTCAGCTACTGATTTATCAGGACTGAAAGAAGAAATGATATATGGCAAAAGCTTTTCTAGTTGTGATTCAGACTCTGGTTCTTTCTTGTATCCTGTCAGAACTGACTCAATGTCTCTATGAGGATCATTGGTGCTGCAAAATAAGATCAGATATCAAGGTACCATCAAAAGCTACAGATGTTGCCAGCAAGCATGATGAGGAACAAGGAAACAGAAAAAAAAAATGGAGAAGTTACAGATACCATATATTGATTTTGAGAGTATTTAGTTTTTGTCAGTAAGTACAGATAACATACAAGTTAGCACTCAGGAGGGATTCCTTGAGTGAACCCAAATTTGCAGAAGGTACATAATGAGTACCAAGGCCTATAAACATAGCATCAGCAGGTGATGATATCCTTTTTCCAGTAATCCCAAGGTAAGCTCCTGAAAAAAAAAATGCAAGAGCGATCATGAAAAGGAAAATATAAGTGTAAATATATTACGCATACAGGCGAGGTGTACCCAATTGGGAACAGCTAGCTTCATAAATATTTTGGAATAGTAGGGAAGTCCGCAACAATGTCACGACTCAAGACTCATTATTGGTAGGACGATCGATCAGAACAAAATAATGATGATAGCATAATAACATATTAAGATATTAAGATGATTAAGAGCGGCTAATCAAGTCTTATAAGCAATAGCAAAGATAGTAGAGAGCAACAAAGCAAAGCGGTCAAAATATCAAGACATACATGGAACATGTTGCGTCCATCCAGTTCTCGAACATAATAAATATGGAATGCATGAGGAAGAAAAGGCCAAAGGAGGAACACCAAGAACTAAATAGTATGTGCTTTATGATATTATATATATTGGAAAAGAATATCCTAATGAGGAAATAAATAGCGTTAGGCCTTACTTTATGAAATTGATACAAGAAGGGGAGAAATTACAAGGAGCATACCAACTGCACCCCCTCCTGGGGCTTTTGCACCAATGTAAGCAAAGCCAACATCTGGGAACAGGCCAATAGCATTCTCAGGCATGGCTAGGAGTGTCCTCTGCAATAATGATACACCAAGCAAGATGAGTATTCAGAATTTATATAATGAAATTTAAAAAAACATAAATTGGAGTTAAAAAAAATTGCCTCAGTAATAATGCGGTAGCGGCCATGCCCTGATAGCCCAATCCCAAATCCCATTGTCACTCCATCCATCAAGCATATATAAGGTTTTGCATACTCATGTATCTTACAAATCAAGGAGTACTCTGCTGTGAAGACCTGAAAAGTATTAGGGTACTTGTTAGGGATCTATGTGATATAAATATTTAAAACAAAGGAATGCAAACTACTTTGAGCCATCAATGCAAATCGTCTACCCAGTAACATAAAGTGGTAACATCATGCCGATCCCAGTAGTGGAGCTGGCCTCTGGAACAAAAATTTTGTTTCAAACCCTCCTAAATTGTTCCTCCTAACTAATTAATCCCAACAGTCAACCGGGGCCTGGATTCATATGTTTGTACATTGTACAACGAATTGCTCAAATTCAATTATAAATTAAAAATCAATTTATATTCAATTTTAAATTAAAAATCAATTTATATTCAATTTTAAATTAAAAACAGTATCCATGAATAAAAACATAACATCAAATTACTCAAATGATTGCACACGTACAGTAATATTTCATTTCTTGAAAGTTGGTTGTGAAATTCAAATTATATACTTTGTTCCTAAATATAGTTCACTTTGGTTTTGTCCTTAATCTAACTTCTGTAACTTTGAGTCTTTGACCAAGTTTTATAGGAAAATGCAACAACACCTACAACATCAAATCAGTTTCGCTAGCTACTCCATGGAATGTGTTTTGAACTTTTGATAGTGCATTTGTTTGAAAGGCTATAACAGTATAACTTAATATATTTTTCTGAAAACTTCGTCGAAGTTGGAAAAGATTGACTTAGGACAAACTCAAAGTGAACTATAATTTGGAATAGAGGGACTTCCAATTTGTCCATTCAAATAGGAGTTGCAATTTCAATGCCAACATTCTACAGTCAAAATTTTGAGATGGTAGCAAAAGTGGCCATATCACCAATTCATTTTAAATTTTGCAAGGGCGCACTATGTCCAGGAATGCATTATCATGCTATAGTTAGACCTCTATTATCTCTGGCATGGTGCAATCATTAGCAAGTCTCTTCACATCCCCACCTGCAGTTTACACTAAGCACTAGTCACTGTGTGTACATGTTTCAGTAAAGCTACAACAAATAACATAAAATATCATGATATAAACTACTGAACAAAAAGAAGTGATAAAATAGCCATGATAGTAAAATCAGATTAAAACGGAAGCAGTAAAGACCTTTTGCACAAGTGGTGTGTTTTTGTCTTTTTGTATTTCCGCAGCAACCCCCTTAATATCCATCCCTGCATTGGCCATGAATCATATTTGAAAGCATTTCCAATGCTCCGGAAATGAAAAGGCAGATCACCGTGTTTGACATCGATTGCTTAACATACTCGTAAAAAGATAAAAAGAAAATTAAGAATCACCTGCTGAGAAGGCACGAGAAGAGCTGCTTTCCACAAGAACACACTTGACACTTGGATCTGTTTCCCATTCATCAAGAAATGCCTTGTATCTAACATCCATTTCTGCAATCATGTTATAGCCGAAATATGTTACTGGAGCTCAAAAGGCTAATAAGCAAAAGTTCCAAGGGAAGAAAGATGTAAAAAGGACATCTAGAGGAGTAACAGCCTAACAGAGTAGCAAGACATGTTATCAGAATTTGCATTATCAACTAGTAATAGAGCTGTGCACATGCTTTGAGTGTAACCCATCCTCAACATGTATCCCAAATCAGAGCAACCCCAAACTTTGTACTGTAGAACATGTCCAGAAAGGGGTTAATCCTCGAGCATAGTTTTTCTGCCAGCAGTTTGGCCAGTAGAACAAACGGATAACTAGACACAGGTTCAAACTTCAACAAAGAAAATATACAATTTTTTTGTATCTTATACAAGGCCATAGGGGTAAGCAAATTAATGTTAGTGTACGAAGTTTGCACAAATCATCTTGTGTCAGGGTTAGGTTTACTTAGAGAACTACAAAAGGGGTTGAATAAAAAAAGTAGGGATGTTATTGAAACACTCAAAATGATGTCTCTTTTCTTTGTTAGGGTTTTATACAGTAAAGAATATTACAAATTTACAACTATACATAGTTGTATAAAAAATTGCACCTTGAGGCTTGAGCACCCAATTTAAGGATGCATGAAATGCAAGGGTTTGGCAGATCATAACAAAATTCAACATTCATAACAAGGACTTTAGATAATGTCAGCCTCAAATTTCATGCCGAATCAAGTGTCGGTTTTCAGATTTTAACATCTATTAGCACACGGTCACAATACAGATTCTCCATAACATGAATTAATTTAGGAACACGATTGGATGATAGATTTGAAATGAGCCACCCCAGCCTAAAACTTTCCTTAGCTCTACGGTATTTTTAGCAGCAAAAAATTTGAACCGCTGCCTGATCCCTAATCACTAGCACGAGTATATAAATTGAGCTAAACATCTGCGCACTACACCAGTTCGGTACAAGCTTCAAATATTTATTCAACAACCGCGGAACAAAATTTCATCTATTGCTCTGCAGCTTAACAAACTAGTATAGATCGCAAAAAACAGTACCCGACTAACTCAGTTTATAGAGATCCCTGCCCAACCTATCGCTACTCAAATCACGCCTTGAGGGTCCCCTGAGGTCAAATAAGAGCAGGGAAGGCGATCCTCACCGAGGTTCATGGCGTTGAGGGCCTTGGGGCGGTCGAGCGTGATGACGGCGACGCCGTTGGGGAAGACGCGGCCCTTCACGAACTCGTCCGCAGCGATGGCGGCCATGGCCGCGAAGCGGCGGACGAGCCGGAGAGGAACGAAGGTGGGGCTGGGGGCTAGGGTCTTGGAGGCGGCGGTTGAGGAGATGTGGAGGAAGGATGCGGTGGAGATGACCGCGGGCGGATGGATCCGGAGGAGAGCTCGCATAGCGACGTGAGCTGACTGATGGCAACACGAGACTGGAACTTTTGGGAATTCGTGGGCTCGTTATTCATTTTTTTTTATATGGTTAGGCCCTGTTTAGTCCTCAAAAAATTTTGCAAAATTTTTCAGATTCCCCGTCACATCGAATCTTTAGACACATACGTGAAGCATTAAATATAGATAAAAAAATAAAACTAATTACACAGTTTAGACGAAATGGACGAGACGAATCTTTTAAGCCTAATTAGACCATGATTGGACAATATTTGCTAAATATCAACGAAAAGAGCTACAGTGCCGTTTTGTAAAAAATTTTGCATCTAAACGCAGCCTTAATCGGAGGGGAGTTGAACTCCCCGTCTACCTGTTCGTTTGGGCTGATCTGGCTGGCTAAAAGTACTGCTGGCTAATTTTTTGTGAGAGAAAAACACTGCTGACTGGCTAGCTGATTTGGGTGATAATCTCAAACGAACATGCTTGATCAGGAGCAACAAAAGCTTGTTGCTCAAATACAAAGTTGCAGTTGCAGATTACGAAGGGGATAAAGCAGCTCTTTAGGACTTCCCCAACGCTCTAAGTCAGCGTGCTGACTCAATCACCGTATCAGCACCGGATGTCCAGATCACAGTGCTCGCTGATTTCGCAGGTCATCAGAATAGCCTGCAGAAGAATCATAGGCCTCATCTGACAAAAGTTAGAAACATCGGTTAAAGATAAAGATGGCCATCGGGCCGGCCCGGTCCGAGCACGAGGTAGGCACGGCCCGAAAGCTATCGGGCCGGCACAGCCCGACGTGCCTCTCGGGTCGTGCCTTAACGGGCCTCGGGTGCTTTGTTTTTAGCCTAGGTACGGCCCTTTAGGCCAAAAAACGTGCCGTGCCGCCCGAGCAGTCCAGTCAAAAATCTGTGGGCCGTGCCGGCCCACAGCCCACTGAAAGAAAACAGCCACAATTTGGCTAACTCCTTGGCAAATTTTGACAAGTTCACAGAATCACAGTCACAATTCATAGGTTCACAAAATTCACAAGTTCACAAATTTTGACAAGTTCACAGAATCACAATCACCCATTGGGGAGTGAATGGATTAGGTTAGGGTTTGGGGGCTCTCCCGGCTACGCTCCTTTTATATGGAGCGGGGGCCCAAGCACGGCCTGAGCTCCGGGCCGGGCCATCATGCCTCGGGCTGCATGGAAATCTTTAGTTAAAGACTTAAAAGTTCGCGTTGTCGAGAAGAGAGACACCAATACTTGCTTGGGACCACATCAAGTTGAGAATGAAGAAAACTATGATAGAAAAGACTCACTCACCTGCACGCCCATGTTGCAAGACTGGTGTCTCAAATTCACCCAGTCTCAATTTCATCCTCCTCTACGTGTCCCATGCTTTTTGACTGAGGCTAACAACGTTGTTAGCCTGCATTGCTGGTGCCCTTAGGCAACGACTCCTTAAGACAAGTACGTTAGTGTTGCCTTAGATAAGTCTTACAGCGTAGCAATTGTGGAAGATCATTTTTCCTCTCTCTCCAATATATCAAACCAATATCCCTCTATCTAATTTAGATGCAAGAAATCCATCAATTAATGACTGTGTTGGTGTGTGATGGGCCAAAACTATTTTGTGATGTCTCTGTGTGCTCACAACCATTTCCAGGTTGCCATATTCGGAACATTGGACGCCTAGGAGGCTGAAGCCCAGGCTCTCTTGCTTGGTGCCAGACTTCCTGCTGCCTTGAATCTGCAGGTGGCCAACATTAATTAACCCAGACAAGGGCGCCCTGCTCCTCGGCTAGGAGCGCCGTCCACGTCGCCCGAATTGTTTCCTCCGTCCGATTCCCATTGTGAATGGCTGAGATTGCTTTCATCGGATTTTACTAAAATCGGATTCTCCTTCTTCTGCGTGGCTTCTCTGGCTTCTCCTTTACTTTGCTCAGCTTCCACGGCTTCTCGTCCGAATCCGGCCAGCCAAATATATACATAGATTCTACTTCTCCTTCCAGACACTTCTTCCCCTTCCCGACGTTTCTACCCGAGCCGGACGCTTCTTCTCCCGCAACGTCGCCTCCGCCGCGTCCGCGTCCGCCCCCGCCCCCGCCTTCCCTTCCCTCTCCCCCTCCCTCTCCCTCTCTCCTAACATCGCGGCAGCGCCCCCGGGCGGCCGCGTGGCGCGCTGGCACGGCGACGGCACCCCCGGCCTGCGGCGCAGCGCGGCGCGTGACCACCGGTGGTCGCCGTCACCGGCCATGGTGCGGCGCGACCGGGCCCTACTGGTGCCTGCCGGCGTGATTGCGCCGACCCCCCCCCCCCCCCCCCCCCGCGCTGCCTCCTCCCTCTGCTCCGGTGTGCTCCTGTGGTGGACGATACCCTAACTGCTATGCTGCAGGTCGCGACCGCCCAGCGCTGGCCCCGGCGGTGCCCTGCTCCTGCGTGGAGGCGCTCGCCGGCGACAGCAGCGGCGGGCGCTAGGTCGTTGTCCCTCCACCAACTGCGTGGACGACGAGGTAAACTCCCATCTTGTCTCTGTCTTGCCCTCCCTCCCTCTATTTTGATGCAGCTCATATCTCGCAGCATAGATCGTGGTGGGATGAAGGGATGGGGCCGAGCGTGGCGTCTCTGAATAGACCACCACCAGAAAACAAGAGGTTCTATCAGCAGACCAGCGTCCTCCTCTTCCCTGCCATTAACTTCAACGAGTCCCTCACCATGAGCAAGGTGATTCAGGTGTCAATAAATAAGTCCATGAAGTTCCAATTTGTAAGGTTCATATCATGGTAAAAAAAAAAAGCCTTTTCATGCTTCGAGGGCAAAATCTGCCTCATTATATTTGTCAGCAATGTTTACAAATTCCAGTTCTAAATGCAATTCACACCATATAAGCTAAGTCTGGGCTTACCAAAATTTAAAAAAGGGCGTTGTGATCTACTCCCTCCATCCCAAATTATAAGACGTTTGACTTTTTTGATCCCAAGTTTGACCACTCGTCTTATTCAAAAAATTTGTACAAACATAGTCAAATTTAAGTCATTCTTGAGGAACTTTTATTAATATACCAAGCCACGATAAAAGAATTGATATTTTGCATAAATTTTTGAATAAGACGAGTGGTCAAACTTGGTATAAAAAAGTCAAACGTCTTATAATTTGGGATGGAGGGAGTATCCACTTCAATTGGCTTTTTTATATTCATGTGGATGCCTGTTCAAATAATATTTTTTATTAGATGAAATGTCCTTTCATATTCAACAATAACCTTATCTGACCTTTGCTACAGGTTCCACCTACAAGCTGCTGTTTAGTTCATTAATGATTTTTTTCATCCTCATTTTTATTTGTTTTAGAAATGACTAAGGCCCATCTGCTATGGTCATTGGCATGAATACCAGTTCATCGGATACCGTTTTCGAAAAAAAGGTTAGTTTAAATAACCAACAAATATGTACTGTGGTGATCTATTTCTATGATGATCTATCCGGACGATGTCTCTACACTGTTTCCTTGAAACACTTTGCTTTAGCGACCTCCTGTTTTTATTGCTGAGCACCATGTTGTTTTCTTTTATTACTGACCACCATGTTGTTTTCCATCAAAACAGAGGCTACACCGGCGGGTGCAACTCATAGCCATCCAAAAACGACATGTACACTCCTGTTGCTTTAGTAAGAAAACATTAAATCAATTAAGGCACAAGTTCCTTTGCCAGAGAAACATAGAATTATTTAGGCCACAGGTCCATAATTCCTGTGTGAATTTTGCACCATAATTCCTTGCCATGGTTCAATGTCCTGTACTTTTCATATATGACGACAGTTGCTACCGGTCAAAAAAAAAAGGGTTGGAGTTACAATGGAGTGCGAGGGAAATTTCATTTGTCGATGTAGGTGGATGCAAAGCTATAGCTTTATCATTTATGCTTGCTCAGTCGAACATCATAGTTACCTTTTGGTGTCAATATATATAACAATGTTCACATCAGTAAAGAATGTGCATGTATATAACAACAGCATAGTATTTGTTTGTGGGGGCCTGGGGGGGAAATATATACGAGGAACTTAATAGCTAACTCTTCGATATTGTAATATGCAGATCTGGCTTCTTTGTGACGTCCCAATTATTACCATAATCATCAATCCAGGCTACTGTTCCTTGGCAACCTTCGTGCAGTTAATTTTCTTCCGCTTCATTGGTTCGTGTGTTGCTAACAGATACATTTTCATGTTGCCAGGGATCAAATACATACTATTATATTTCATAATTTCTAGCAACTACCATTGATTTCGTATTATTATACTCTGCATTGCTGACTGAATACTATCGTATATATGCAGTGTGGACTTCTTTGTGGTGTCCCTGTTCATAGCAGAATCATCGTTTGGATCTGCGTTCCCTGGTTTCTCTGCTACTCTCCTTGCGCTTTATTGGTCCACGTGCTGCTCTATTGATTTTGATTTTTTAGTTCTAGCGCTACATGCCCAACCAACAGCATTGCTCCATTGCAGGCAAGCACTTATGCTAACAGCATTGCTCCGTTGAACTAAGATGTCGTGTTCAACGGCCCAGATCATTCGAGGTCGATTCTCGCCTGCAGCCGCTTCTCATGATTTTGGTTAGCTTCTCTCTTCTTCTCAGCTTGTTCGGCTTCTCTTCTTAATCTACACAAACAAATATATACAGAAGATTCAGCTTCTCATTCTACCTTCTTCCCCATCTCTTTCTTCGTTCTCTTCTCCTCCTACTCCCGACGCTACGGGCGACGGAACCGGGGGCCACCGGAGTGGCGGCGGCAGCGCACGCCCTCCTCCTCCTCCGCCCTCCCTCCCTCCCCTTCGTCTCCCTCCCTTTCATTCCCTCCCGAGGAGGCGGGCGGCGCTCCGGCGAGGGTGGGCCACCCAGCGGGTGGCGCTCCGGCAAAGGTGGCCCTGGCGCCCCCCTCCCTCTTCCCGTCGTCTCCACGGACTTGCCTCCTCCCGTTGGGGAGCTTCTGCTCCTCTGCTCGATGAAACCCTAGGTGACTGTGCAGCGGCGGCTGCCCTCTTCATCGCTGGCGGCGGTGGCGGGATCTCACGATTTGCCTTGGCCTCAACATCTCAGCACATGTGAAGGTAAAAAAATGCTCTTCATTTAATTTGTTTAGTTCAGTTTCCTTTATCTCAGTGCATCGACCAAATCTGAATTTGGTTACTTCTCCCATAAGATCGATTAGATGTGTGTTCTCCTTCATAATTGAGGATGTCAAAATAACCAAATCGCTATTTAGATACGGCTGCCAACTTCTATGCTATACGAAATTGCCCTTTAACTAAACCAGCAAAGGCAACTGCTGCTGCTAGGGTAATGCAACTCCTCTTACAAATCCATTAATGCACTGCTTGAGTACTTTAAATTTTTAATTTCAGAGCCCTGTGAACCCTAAAGCAGTGTTGTAGATTCTTTTTGTAAACTTGATATAGACTATAGTTGCTCTTAATGGGAAAAAGGGTTGTACCATTTTCATATCATCTTGCTTGTAACGCCTGTGAACGTAACCAGTGTGTTCGAACAATTGCTCAGGGTCGAAGATGCAACCGGCACCTAATCTGCAAGTTCAGTCTACAAATCTTCATAGGTCTGGACAACCAAGATCACCAGCGACAATCGTGTTCACAGGGCTCGATTACTCCGAACAGAAAGGACAAAGTAAGAACTCTGGAGCATGCTGATGTGACCCAAGCTTAATCCATTTGTATTTGGGATTTGATCTAATAGCAGTGTTGTAAGATTTCTTTAGAGGGCCTACAATGGAATTAACTAATCTGGAGCATGCTAATGTGACCCTAGCTTAATCCATTTGTACTTGGGATTTGATCTAATAGGCGTGTTATAAGATTTGTTTAGAGGGCCCATAATAGATTTAACTGTTGTGTTAGTAATGGCTCATTTGGTATATTTACCGGATTATCAAAAGATGTCGGGACGATTCGCACAAGTGATCTTGAAAGGTCCTAATTTTTCAGTGATCTTGATAATTGATTCAGTCCATTTTTCAATTTGTCCTGCCTAGGACCAAGATATATGATCATGGATGTAATTTTCCTATTTTTCCCTATTGGTAGATGCCTTGCTTTTGGACATAATGATTAGTGGCTCCATCTACATCATAGGTCCTTAGTTTTTAGTCTCCATACAAGATACCTGCTCCTTATAACACCGAATATTTGATGCCAACAATTATAATGGACCAACCTCTTAGTTCTATGTACCTATGTGATTAAAAATTGATTCTGAAAGTTTCATATATTTTTTTTCCATGTTAGGTTTCTAAGATTAGCAAATTTTCCTAAAGGGGGTACTGCAATGTATAGCTCAACCTCTTAGTTATGTGTACATATATGATTAAAATTGATTCTGAAAGTTACATATATTTTGCTGCCATGTTAGGTTTCTATGATTAGCAAATTTTCCTAAAGGGGTAGTGCAATGTATACCTGAAATTTATTCTGTACACAATGTGGCTGCTCTCTTCTGTTTGTCACATATCAAACTTGGTCTTGGACTATCATGATGACTTGGGTAGCAATTTGCATTCTCTAATTGAGAGTTATTGTCTGCATTTATAGTTCTCTTGGTACCATACAGATACCCAGTCAGTTGAAATTTGGAAATGAAACCCTGAGACACTGTTCACTGCTTAGTGAATCTGTTCTGTTCCACTGAGTGCTGAGAATTTGTCTGAAATTCTTTTTACTTACGTTTTTCTGTCATTTGCAGCATGCTCCAGATGGTTCATTCTCTTTGCTTCATGCATGTCCTCATATACCAACTGAGTGGGATTTAGAATTTGATAATTGGTTCTCATGCACAGTTTCTATCAGTAGAAGGTTACTTTACCTTATATGAAATAAAGTTGTGGTTATCTCACAGGAAAATAAATCCCAGCTTAAGCATGTTGAGGTTTCAGTAACCGGAAGTAGTAGTTAAATCCATTTTATAAGCTGCAAATGCGCTATCCAGACTTGGTAGCCAATGAAAAATTATGTATGCCACTTTTTTTGGAAGTACTGATGATAGTTAATACACCATGATATCTAGCCAAATTAAACAAGATCTAAACCTTGTCTCCTTTCATGATGATTTTACATGTTTTCTTCATGGATAGGCAAGAGTTGTTGGTACATATGACAATGATGATTCTACTGTTTACGGTCACCTTTGTTCCTAACCCCTCTCCCGCTTCGAATTCTGTTTAATCAGTGTTAATTTTTCCTTCTCCTCGTGCTTACTATGATATGCTGCTAGACTTCTCAAAACACAACATGCAGGTGACGAGGAGGTCATTGCAAGTTAACTGCTGCTGTCTACCAATGTAAAAAAAAAGGTTAGATGAGGTAACATTCGCCGCCACATATTTCCTCTTCACTTTTTTGTGCTCCTTTATGTTTTCCCCGCCATTACGACGCTAGAGTTTTGTCTACGGTTTCACATCGTCCTGTATGGCCTTACTACATGCCTTACACTCTGCTGCCAAATATATGTCGGACTATGTTCAGTTGCCTGTGTTTGTCGCCTCATTGCGCCCAAAAAAATATATGCTGAACTTTACATTTGCACTGAACAAGATACATTGTTACAGCGCAATTTTTATGCTGCTGTTCCCCAATAAAAGTTCGTCATGAGCCTGTTACAATATTGTTTCAGTTTGTATAATATATTTACAGTGCCCCTCCTGACTTTTGTTGGGTTAGTGTACTATTCTTTGTTTCCGAGTTTCAAGATCAGATATGATGCCTGATCTCGTGTTCTTGGAGTTCCAGGATCAGATACGATGCCTCATATCATTTTTTTTTGCAATAATATGGTATGCTCAAATATTAGATTATGTAACTGTTAGGAACCCACTATCGCTACCAATTGGGTGGAGGGAATTAGTAGGCCGGATCAGTTAGTGTCGGCCAGGGAATCCCTTTATCATGCTGTCATATTAGGTGGACCTTGTCATATACCTCATAAATGAATTATCCATGCGCTAGAGTGCTAGACAAATACAGAAGCCTCCTTCATTTTTTTGTTGGTTCCTGTATCGTTTTTCTTTTTGAGGTCCGCTATCAGATATAGCAGCTCATATCATGTTCAGGCAATAATATGTTGTGCAGAAATATACTTTTTTGTGACGCTCAGGGACAATGTTTTCAGATTATGCTAAATATCGGTCATGTGGTTTTCAGTAGTTGGCTGTAATTTTGGATTACATCATGACGTGTTTGGTCTTTTAGCAGAAGCAAAATTGCCTAGGTTGCTCATGCTTTCGGTACCGGACAAGCTTCAGCTGATGCCGTGTCATGGAAGTGTATGTATGGGATATGGATGACACACTTATTTTGCACAAGTCACTTCTGGATGCCTCATATACTGGGGCTTCTTACGGCCTCCAGGTTTGTGAGGTGACTAAACAATGTATAAAGTACCCCTACCCTTGTGTAATGGATCTGTATCATATGCAGCTTAACCGTGTTCGTTTCCTCTCCTAGGTCCTATTACCATGCCCCCAGTATTTGCTTATTGATTCCTCGTACGATGGCGCGCGCCTTGATTGTTTCAGTACCTGCTTATTTTTTGGATGTTGTTTCTCTTTTTAATGCTCATCTCTTTATTTTTTCAACTGAACTAGATATTTACTAAAACCTTTTGCCGTCGCTCACGAAGGCGCGCGCCTACCAATTCTACGTATCAGACATGTAAAAACAACCTTTCCTTTGTAGTGGATTTAACTTCCCGTGCTATGACCACTTTACATTCAGAATCTATTATTTCGTGTTACAATTTAGATTTCACAAATGTTCTTGAATGTTCGCAAAGTACAGCTGTCATATCCTATTGTAATGACATGCCTCCTTTTGCGCCCACAATTAGCCCCTAGGCGCGCGAAGGCACGCGCCCAGCCACTAGTGCTCACTAATTGCCAGCTGCTTGCCTCGTCAGTGCAGTAAGATTCTCTCTGCGCCAGAATCCAGGTCATTGGTTTTAAGGCTAATCGTAGCCTAAAACTTTACACCCTATCACATCGGATATTTGACACATGCATAAAGTATTAAGGGGGTGTTTGGTTCACCCAACTAAACTTTAATCTCTGTCATATCGAATGTTTAGACACATACATGGAGCATTAAATATAGATTATTTATAAAACTAAATAGGAAAAAGTCTACTTCACCCCCAACTATGGGGTGGCCTAGTTTACCCCTAAACTATGAAACTGTTTAATTTATCCCCCTAAACTTTGCAAAACTGGCCAAATCACCCCCCTCGAGCGGTTTTGGACGGTGGTTGTGCTACCGTAACCGCGGTTTTGTCTTTTTCTTTTTATTTATTTCGTCTGAATCTTTGAAAAATCATAGTAAATCACAGAAAAATCATAAAATAGAAAATCTAATTTTGTTGGCCTCCACATGAGTAGATCTACACAGTGAATATATAATATGGTATACTTCAGTACAAAGTTTTTGTTGTATGAATTATTAAAATTAATTACAGAAAAAAATAGATCAAAATTTACAGCAAAAGTTTTGTACTAAAGCATACTATATTATATATTCACTGTGTAGATCTACTCATGTGGAGTCCAACAAAATTGAATTTTTCATTTTATGATTTTTCTGTGATTTACTATGATTTTTCAAAGATTCAGATGAAATAAATAAAAAAGAAAAAGATAAAGCTGCTGTTACTGTAGCAAAACTGCGGTTACCGTAGCAAAACTATCGTCCAAAACTGCTCGAGGGGTAATTTGGCCGGTTTTACAAAGTTCAGAGGGTAAATTAGAACATTGCATAGTTGGGGGGTAAACTAGACCACCCCCATAGTTGGGGTGAAGTAGGCTTTTTCAAACTAAATACACAGATTGCGACTAATTTACGAGATGGATTTTTTAAGCCTAATTAGTCCATGATTTAACAATGTGGTGCTATAGTAAACATGTGCTAATAATGAATTAATTAGTCTTAATAAATTCGTCTCGTGGTTTACTGATGAAATCTGTAATTTGTTTTTTATTAGTATCCGAACACCCCATACGATACCCCATGTAACATCCGATGTGCAACTAAACTTTAGTCCCTGCATCAAAACATCCCCTAATTATAGACTAAAAAATAACTAATTACACAGATTGCGTGTAATTTGCGAGACGAATCTTTTAAGCCTAATTAATTCATGATTTAACAATAAATTGCTACAATAACACATGTGCTAATGACGGATTAATTAGGCTTAATAAAATCGTCTCGCGGTTTACTGACGGATTCTGTAATTTGTTTTTTTATTAGTATGCAAACACCCCATACGACACCCTCACGTAACACCCGATGTGATACTCTAAAACTTTACACCCTGAAACTAAACAAGACCTGTTGAGACATCAAGAGGAAGACAGCTCTCAATGATTAGGGTGTGTTTGGCAGGGCTTCTCCTACATCTTGTACTATAGGAGCACTATTCACATGAGCCGTTTTTTCTCTCTCCGGTCAAAATTAACCGGAAGCCAAGAGAAGCTACGATTTATAGCTCCGGCTCCTATGATACTGTAGCAGGAAGCCGGAGCCCCAAGGAGCCCGGCCAAACACGCCCTAAAAATCAAAAGAGAAGCAAATAAGACTGCTGATGAACTTGCAAAGTGAACAAGGCAGGCTCTTCCAAGTTCATGTCTTTTTTTTTCTTATCAGGCATTAGACCACTCTTCTCATTGTAATGTGAAATTAGCACTTCAAAACTTCAATTGGTGGATATTCCTCCCAATATTTGTACTCTGCTTATGATGAAATGAATATAATATTTTCCCTTTCAAAAAATATACAATTTTGTGATAAAATATAATCAAGAAGGATACAACTACAAGATACATGCATACTTCAATTTTTAATTCTAGCCTCGCAACTTGCCAACCAGCAAGGCAGCAACTGATGAACAAATCCAAGCATGCAACACATATGCGTAGATTGTAATGCAGGTGACATGTGCTTGCTATCGACGGAACACAGGATCAACGGAAGGCATGCATGATGCATGTGGCAGAATTTCACTTCGAGACAAGACCGTATCAACGGTAACTCAACCGGAGAAATGCACGTACACAGCCAGGCAACTAGCTGGACGCAATTGACAGAACGGGTGCGCTGTGGCTGCCATCCCAAACGAGTAGACGAGGGAACATTTGGCACGCACGAGGACAGGGACGACACCACCGATCGGTGATCGGCAGCCTCCCTCCAAGGAGAAGGAAACGAGACCTCCAATTCTCAAACGTCTCTCCGCTTCGCCAAACGATGACGCAGGTAGCTGTGGAACTGACGCGTACCCTGACGTTTCGTGGGTGGGCTGATTGGCTGAACGCTGCTACAGCTGTTGGTTTTTGTCTCGTATCCATATGGACCGAGCGGGCAACATCGCTGTGAATCGTGGCGTTTTCCCGTTTGGATTCGGATGCATCCAAGGCATGAGCATCAACGATTAGTCCGCGACCGGCTACTGCAGCATCTACTCGGGCACGGGCTCGTGCTTGCTTGACTACTTGTGGCGGAGCTCGGGCCACACAGACGACAGACCAACACACGCGGGCGCGCTAGCTAGTGAGAGTCGGAGATGTCGCCGCCGCGGCTACACTTCCTCGTGCTCACCTTCCCGCTCCAGGGCCACATCGCCCCGGCTCTCCGCCTCGCCAGGCGGCTGCTGGCGGCGGCACCCGACGCGCTCGTCACCTTCTCCACCACCGAGGTCGCGCACAGGCGCATGTTCCCGGCCAAGCCCGACGACGGCGCCAGTAAGGACTCCGACGACGAATACGGACAACGCCTCGAGTTCCTCCCGTTCTCCGACGGCATGGAGGCCGGGTACGTCCAGAACACCGACCCGGGCTCCTTCAACGCCTACATGGCGTCCTTCCACGCCGCGGGCGCGCGCAGCTTCGGGCAGCTCGTCGACGCGCTGGCGGCGCGGGGACGTCCCGTCTCCCGCGTCGTGTACACGCTCATGCTCCCGTGGGCGGCCGACGTCGCGCGGGAGCGCGGGATCCCCTCCGCGCTCTACTGGATCCAGCCGGTCGCCGTGTTCGCCATCTACCACCACTACTTCCACGGCCACGCCGGCGCCGTCGCCGAGCACCGGCACGACCCGTCGTTCGTCGTGGAGCTGCCGGGCCTGGCGCCGCAGACGGTCGCCGACCTGCCGTCCTTCCTCACCGACTCCACCGACCCTTCCGATTTCTTCCACAGCATCTTCACCACGATCCGCGACCTGATCGAGACGCTTGACAAGGAAAGCCCCAAGTCCACCGTCCTCGTCAACACGTGCCAAGAGCTCGAGGCGGGCGCGCTCGCCGCCGTGGGCGCACAGGCACACGACGTGTTCCCCGTCGGCCCGGTGCTCCCGTCCGGCGACGACGACGACGCCGGCATCTTCAAGCCGGACGACGACGCCAAGTACATGGAGTGGCTCGATGCCAAGCCGGCGAATTCCGTGGTGTACGTCTCCTACGGCAGCCTGGCCACGATGGCGAGGGAGCATCTCGACGAGCTGCTCCGGGGCCTCGAGGAGAGCGGGAGGCCGTACCTCTGCGTCGTCAGGAAGGACAACAAGGCCGCACTACTCGCGGACGCCGAGACAAAGGTACTAGACGAGGATGAGCTCAAGAACGGCGTCGTGGTGGAGTGGTGCGACCAGGTGCGGGTGCTGTCGCACGCGGCGGTCGGGTGCTTCGTCACGCACTGCGGCTGGAACTCGGTGCTGGAGAGCGTCGTGGCGGGGGTGCCCATGGTGTGCGTGCCCCGGATGTCGGACCAGCGCACTAACGCTCAGCTCGTCGTGCGCGAGTGGCGCGTCGGCGTGCGCGCGCAGGTGGACGATGGTGGCATGCTGCGAGCGCCGGAGGTGCGGCGGTGCATCGATGAGGTGATGGGGAATTTGGAGGCCGCCGCGGAGGTGCGACGCATGGCGGCGGAGTGGAAGCGGGTAGTGACAAAGGCCATGGGAAAAGGAGGGTCGTCGGATCGTAATCTCATGGCGTTCGTGGATGGTGCGAGGAGCGCCGTTTGAAGATTGGCCTGTGTTCTTTCTTTCAGTGACAATGACAAAGGACATGTTGACTGCGGATATTGCGGGCCTGCTTGGATTCGTTGCCGAAGATTGATCTCTCCACCGCTTAGCTCAGAGATGACGGCATCTAGTAGCATAAGTCTACCATACTCTGTCCATATCTGATTTGGATTCATGGTCACGGATATGCAACGTCATTTTATGTTTTGAGATTTTGTTGTAGTTCTTTTGTTAAAGCCATTTTGGAAGCAACTTTCACAATTCCATGACCATACACATGCTTGACACAGCTACCGCGGCTACCGCTAGCTCAAGCTAAGCCTCAGACGGGCGAGGCTCCGAGATGTCGTCACGGCGGCCGCACTTCCTAGTGCTCACGTACCCGCTCCAGGGCCACATCGCCCCAGCGCTCCGCCTCGCCAGGCGGCTGATCGCCGTCGCGCCCGACGTGCTCGTCACGTTCTCCACCACCACTGCCGCGCACAACCGCATGTTCCCGGCGGCCAAGTCGACGGACGATGGCGAACGCGGCGCCCCCGAGGAAGACGGCCGCCTCGAGTTCGACCCGTTCTCCGACGGCACCGAGCTCGGGTACGCCGGCGGGAGCGACAACGTCGCGGAGTTCAACGCCTACATGGCGTCGTTTCACACCGCGGGCCCGCGCAGCGTCGGGCAGCTCGTCGACGCGCTGGCGGCGCGGGGACGCCCCGTCTCCCGCGTCGTGTACACGCTCATGCTCCCGTGGGCGGCCGACGTCGCGCGCGAGCGCGGCGTCGCGTCCGCGCTCTACTGGATCCAGCCGGTCCTCGTGCTCGCCATCTACCACCACTATTTCCACGGCTACGCCGGCGTCATCGCCGAGCAGTACCGCCGCGGCGACCCGTCGTTACTTGTGGAGCTCCCGGGCCTGCCGCCTCTCGCGGTCAGGGACCTGCCAACCTTCCTCACCGAGTCCACCGACCCCGGCGACTACTTCCACACCGTCTTCCTCACGTTCCGCGACCTGTTCGACACCCTCGACAGGGAGACTTCCAATTCCAAGGCCACCGTCCTCGTCAACTCGTGCGAAGAGCTCGAGGTGGGCGCGCTCGCCGCCATAGCGCCACATGACGTGCTCCCCATCGGTCCGGTGCTCCCGACGGGCGACGAGACGAGCATGTTCAAGCAGGTGGACGCCAGGTACATGGAGTGGCTCCACGGCAAGCCAGCGAACTCCGTGGTGTACGTCTCCTTCGGGAGCCTGGCAACGATGGCGAGGGAGCAGGTCGAGGAGCTGCTTGGTGGCCTCGAGGAGAGCAGCAGGCCATACCTCTTGGTGGTCCGAAAGGACAACAGGGCGATGCTCGCGGAAGCCGAGGTGGATCAGCTGGGTGAGCGTGCCAAGAATGGCATGGTGGTGGAGTGGTGCGACCAGGCGCGCGTGCTGTCGCACCCGGCGGTCGGGTGCTTCGTCACGCACTGTGGATGGAACTCGGTGCTAGAGAGCGTGGCGAGCGGCGTGCCCATGGTGGGCGTGCCCAAGGTCTCGGAGCAGAGCACCAACGCGCGGCTCGTCGAGCGCGAGTGGCGCGTCGGCGTGCGCGCGCAGGCGGACGGTGGTGGCGTGCTGCGCGCGGCGGAGCTGCGGCGGTGCGTCGAGGATGTTATGGGCGACGGGACGGCCGCGGCGGAGGTGAGGCGCATGGCAGGGGACTGGAAGCGGGTTGTTGCGGAGGCTATGGGGAAAGGCGGCTCATCATATTGTAATCTCATGGCATTTGTTGACGGTGCAAGGAGCAGCACTCCTGCACTTGAAGGGTGACATGTGCCTCGGGCCCTCGACCGTCCGTCGGAATTCAGTCGGTGGAGTCATGAACCGTGTGCCATGTGCAGGGAGCAGCACTTGTCACGTGCTTAGACTGTCTGCACTCATGTATTCATCCTCTAAAAGGAATATTTCATCCTAATCATCACAAAAATACAGTTTCTCTGTATCCATCCATCCTCTATATCATCCTCTATCTACTGTGGGATCCACTTATTATTTTATCTAAATATATCAATGTGATATCTCGTTTTAAAGTATTTATTGAAACGAATTTAATGGTACAATCGGAATTTAATTTAGTTTTTTGTTTGTGAGTTATAATAGTTTTTAGTTAGTTAAAAAAGTGGGGCTAGCACTGCAAGTGGTGCATGCTGCTGCTGCGTCTGGTATTTTCGGCGTGGTGGGTCCATCACCCTTTTAGCGTAGGGCCAGCAAATCGCTAGAAATAGCGGAAGGTGCACTCGTCCTCTCGTTTACAGAAAGAGATATCGTACCTGGTGCAGGAGGTTTTTCTGGTATTTCGCTGATGTGGAGTGACGTGGAGGGCATAGCGGATTACATCCCGTGCAGCAGTGCAGACAACCTTAGTCGATCGGCGCCGATCGAGCAAAGCTGTCATGGCCCCGGGAATCCACTCATTTGTACACAGAAAAGCTGTCATGATTGAGCAACTGCCCAAGGGATTGTTCCCAAGTTCAAGCATCACTGGATCTGCGGTGCTCACACTGAACTCACTTGCAGCTACATCGAAAGCCTGAAACAGGCAAACGGCTGTCCTCCGTATTGCAGGGGAGCGGTTCGAGTGAAGAAGAGGAAAATGCTTTTATGAATTAGGAAGCACAGATAGATGGACCAAACACGCATTTTATTTTAATCAATTGACAAGTTTCTTCTGCACGAACAGTGGAAATGTCCACGCATCGTATGCACAAATGTTGCAGCAATCTCGTGCCCCGACGTGGCCGGTCGATCAGGCATCGCTCCCAGCCGTACCCAACGCGAACGCTCGGAGATTCCTCTCCGACGTCCCGCCGCGGACCACCGCCTGACGCGTCACTTCTCTCCAACGATCAGACTGCGCCCGGATGGCCGCAGCGGCCTCACCGTCGCCCATGACCATCTCCACGCACCGCTGCACCTCACCTCGCTCCACCATCCCTTCGCCGTCCACGCGCACACGCACGCCGGCGCCCATGCACGCGTCCACCAGCCACGCCACCGTAGGCTGGTCCGTCCACTGCGGCACGGCCACCATCGGCACGCCTCGCGTCACGCTCTCCAGCGTCGAGTTCCACCCGCAGTGCGTCACGAAGCACCCCACCGCCGGGTGCGACAGCACGCGCACCTGGTCGCACCAGTCAACCACCATCCCCTGCGCGCCGTCGCCGTCGCCGTCGCCCGCGCTCGCACCACCGTCGCCGGCCTTTCGCGCCACCCACAGGTACGGACGGCCGGTCGCCTCGAGGCCTTTCCTCATCTCCTCCTCCTGCCGCTTGCTCATCGGGAGGATGCTCCCGAACGACACGTACACCACGGACCGCGCCGGCTTCGTCTCCAGCCACTCCATGTACGGCTTCTCGTCGTGGCAGTGTAACAGGTCCGCGCGTGATGACGGAGACACATCGTCGGGCACCACGGGCCCGACGGCGTCGACCTCGAACTGCGGCACCGCGCGGAGCGCGTCAGGCTCCAGCGCGTCCAACGTGTTGACGAGCACCCTGGGCTTGTGCTCGTCGAGAGACAGGAAGAGCTCACGCACCATGTCGAGCACCACGTGGTGTCTGTGCTCCGGCGAGGTGATGGACACGACCGACGGCAGCGCGTCGGGCTTGAGCGGCGGCATCCCTGGCAGGCGGACCGTGGCGTCCGGATCGAGGCCGTTCGCGCACGCGGCGATGGCCACGTCGTGGCCGTGGAAGTAGTGGTAGTACACGGCGAACACGGCGGCCGGCTGGATCCAGAAGAGCGCCGCGGGCACGCCGTGCGCGCGCGCGACGTCGGGCACCCACGGCACGAGGAAAGTGTACACCATGCACGTCACGGGGCGTCCCCGCGCGGCTAGGCGCGCCACGACGGCGGACAGCGTCTCGCGCCCCGCGGCGCTGGCGCGGGCCCTGTACGTGCCGGCGTCGTGCACGGCTGGGTTGAACCCGTCGTCGAAGCCGTCGGAGTAGGGAGCGTGCAGCACGCCCGCGGCGTCCACGAACTCCTCGTCGGGGGAGGCCAGTGACGGGAAGATGCGGCGGTGCCCGGAGACGGCGGTGCAGAAGGTGATCCGCGCGTCCGGGTTCGACGCCATCACGTGGCCGGCGAGGCGGCGCGTTGGGTTGATGTGGCCCTGTATCGGGTTAGTCACAAACAGGAAGTGCTGCTGCTGAGGGGGAGCTGGAGGTGGGTTCTCCATTGACAAGCAACTGGTGCAGAGGAACGGGTCGAAGTGATCTATGGCTGGTCTAACTGCAGGCTGCAGCGGTTACTATCAATAAATAAAGATGACTTGAGTATGATTTCAGCTTGGCAACCACGGCACCCACCGTATTATTTGAGTGGCGATAGTCAAATCCCATGATTGGTGGCCCAAGTATTCCGTGCATAGGCGTGGTGGTGTGCACCACCGCTGTGGCCCAAGCACATTGTTGTGGAGCAGTCGAGCAAGGCGTGGTGGCGCCGGCATGTCGGCCGGCAGGGGAGGTTGTAGATCTAATGCCATGAAGGGTGGATCCGACACCCAATTCCAATTCAACGAACGTTCACTTGTTCTGAAACGAGCGAACGCTTCCGCCCTGCTGCGCCGCATCCCCACCATTCCTACTGCCAGCGCTTTCCTGCATGCTTGTGTGAAGGCAGAAAGCAATAATTTTTTCAACACTCCTGCATGCGCCCACTCCTGCCACATGCACGTGTTTCTTTCTCTTTTTATTGTTCTTTTTATTTTAATTTAGTTATTGTTTTATGTGATTTTTTTTAGTATTCTTGTCACATTTTTATCCTTCTTTTATTTATTTTTCTTTTTTTATTTCTTTTTGGCAGTGTTGGTAAGTTGTATATAAAATACCTCATGTACACAAGTTGTGTTTGATAAATTTTGTACATAAATTGTGTTTCCAAGTTTCTTTTTTTTATATCTACTTTTTCCTTTGCCTTTTAAATTTTTTATACACTAACTTATGCATTTTACATGATAGTACATGATTCATATACTAGTTGTACATGTATAATATAATTTATACATCATGTTTTTTATATTTCTGCTAATATATTATGATACTAATTTGCACATCTAAATTCTGGAATATACTTATACGTCCAATTTTACATCTAAGTTATTAATCAAGTTATCTATCTAAGTTATGCAAATAAGTTATTATAACATAAGTTATCAATGTTGACTTGTACATATAAGTTTGTTCATCTAACTTATAAGTTATACTACAAACAAGTTATTATAATATAAGTTATCAATGTTGAGTTGTACATACAAGTTTATTCATCTAACTTATAAATTATACAAACAAGTTATTATAATATAAGTTATCAATGTTGAGTTGTGCATACAAGTTTGTTCATCTAACTTATAAATTATATAAACAAGTTATTATAATATAAGTTATCAATGTTGACTTGTACATACAAGTTTGTTTATCTGTATCTTATAAATCTAACTTTTTACATGCATGCCATCTAATATTGTCATGTAGTAAGTTATATGTATAAGTTACTAGCGATTGCACCTCTTGGCTCTTGCCCACCTCCTAGAGACGGCCAGGCGTGTAGATATGGGCAGTGTTTATGCAGTTTTTGGATCTATTTTTTCTTATAAACTTGGCCATACCTTCTTCTTATTAATATAAGCCGAAATCAAAGGTTCCAGATCTTCGAAAAAAAGTGTTGTATCTAGTTGCAAAGTGAATGTAGCTCAATTCCTTGTAGTGAAAAATTTTCATTTAGGTCCAAGTCCCTGATTTGACATGTGTGCTCACATTTCTTCTGGATTTATTCTAGGATTAAATAGTTCTATTCTTTTAATGGTAGGCAACGTGTCCGTCGATAACGAGACGCTAGTGGTGACTCGTTAGTCATGAGATCTGTTGGTCCAATCTTGCAGAGGTGCTCATAGGGGTAGGATATGTGCGCATGCATTCATAGTGGTGAGTGTGTGTGTATGTCAGCATCCGTCTATAATTGTATCAAGTTTACGTGGCATCATTTGTTATAGCATGTTGTATCATTCATTGGGAATAGCCTTAGAGGCCTTTGTCAAAAAATAGCCTTAGAGGCATTAGAAGACAAGAATGTCCAGGGCCGAATTTGTTGTGTTGCCTCTACCTAAAATCTTGGAGAATAAACATTTTAGAAATGTAGCAATCCTCTTCAATCCGTATATATTGGAAGAGATTGTGATAGAAAATTAATTCATTTTTTCACTCTAGTTAACATAGATTGGAAGAGATTGAGTTTATCCGAAGGACAACGTAAAGAGAGGTGTTTTTACTCTCGCCTCGTTCGGCTGGCTGGTGGCTGGTGCTGATTTGTTGTGAGAGAAAAATACTGCTGGCTGGCTGGTGACTACTGGCTGGTGCTGAATTGGTATGAGAGAAAAGCACTGCTGGCTGGCTGGGAGCCAACCAGTCGAACAAGGCCTATGTCTTTGGTGATACTTCTCAAGGTTCAATATCTTATGATTTATGTTCTAACCAGTTATGATATCAGAATTAATAATAGATTCTAGAGTATGATACAAGATCGTTGTTGGAAACCTTTTTCAACTAAATAAACCCTAGCCATGTGTTTGGTTCATATTGGTTCAGCTGAGATGGGTTGAGTGAAATCCATTTTTATGGGTATTTGGTTCGGGCTTTATTAATTGGCGACCGAGGTTTGAGTCATTTCACAGGGAATATTCCTTAGAGATACGGTTTGAATTTGTCCCTCTAATTAAATCAAACACACAGGTAACCACTTCTCCCCAAGCCAAATTGATGTAACTGGTGGTGGCAGTGCAGGAGTGAGGATACGGAGATGGAGGGGGCATAGGCGAGCTCTATGTTCATATGTCCAGATACATTGGTAACCAGTGTATATCTGCATATGTTCATATATGATATGCCCAGCATATTACTGGACGGACACGAGACATCGTCATGTAGAATCTTCAGCTGGATTGGATCAGACCTGACGACGACAACAAGAAACCTACTCCTCTGAGCAGACAGTTTAGCCGGCGGCCGGCCGATGCGTGTCGAGATGTCATTCTCGAACACAGAGCAATAATACATACGTAGTACTCCTAGATCTCATCGAAATGCGCGTATATAAATAGACGGCCCTTGGATTGCTACAGGTCACAATCACACAATCATACGAAACTCAGTGGCGGAACCAGGGGAGCAGGGGCCGTGGCCCTCAAGCACAGTAAACTCATTTAAATACCTATATATAAATATTTGTATTTATAGCACAAAAAATATTAATTTTACATATTTTTTATTAAAATATGATGATTTTGGTTAGAAATTGGGTAGATTTTTTTGAAAATTTGTTAAAACATATAATTATGTATATTTTATCATACTAAAAAATACAATCATATTTGTTCGGCCCCTTAATTAAAATTGCTGATCTGGCCTCTCTACAAACTTCGTTGTGAGCAGTAGGCACGAAGATGGTAAGCTCATCCCTTGATTCTGTGCCGGCAAGATCGAGGCCGATGGCGACAATACAGGAGCACTTCCTGTTTGTGACCAATCCGATGCAGAGCCACACCGACCCGGCGCGGCGGCTGGCGGTGCGCGTCGCGGCGGCGATGCCCAACGCGCGTCACCTTCTCCACCGCCGTCAGCGGCCACCGCCACATGTTCCCACACCTGACGTCCCCCGACGGCGAGGTCGTCCAGGGCGTCGTCTCGTTCATCCCCTACTCGGACGGCTTCGACAGCGGGTTCAACCCTGACAAGCACGGCCACGGCGTTGGCGCGTACAGGGAGCGCGCGCGCGAGGTCGGGTCCGAGACGCTCGCCTCCATCGTCGCCCGCCTCGCCAGGCGAGGGCACCTCGTGACCTGTGTCGTGTACACCGCGCTAGTCGGGTGGGTCCCCGCGGTCGCGCGCGCACGGCGTCCCCGCGGCGCTGTAGTGGGTCAAGCCGGCCACCATGTTCGCCGTGTACTACCACTACTTCCACGGCCACGGCGCGCTCCTGGACTCCTGCGCGAGTGACGACGCGGACCCTCACGCCGCCGCCGTCCGCCTGCCGGGCCTCCCGCCGCTTAAGGCCGACGCGCTGCCGTCCTTCGCGTCCATGGCCACGCCGGGGAGCCGCAACTACCTGACGCTCGACACGCTGCGCGACATCTTCCTGGCGCTGGACGAGCACAGGCCCACGGCGGTGCTCGTGGACACGTTCGACGCGCTGGAGCCCGAGGCGCTGCGCGCGGTGCCGGGGTTCAACCTCGTCGCCGTGGGCCCGGTGGTGGTGGACGAGCCGTGCAGGCCATGCGTGGAGCTGTTCCAGCCCAACGACGCCACGGCGTACGTGGACTGGCTGGACTCGAAGCCGCCGCGCTCCGTGGTGTTCGTGTCCTTCGGCAGCATCCTCTCGTTGAGCAAGCGGCAGGACGAGGAGCTGAGGCGCGGCCTGGAGGCCACCGGCCGGGCGTACCTCCTGGTGGCGCGCAAGGGCAACAGCGGCGGCGGTGGGAGTGACAGCGGGCAGGGGATGGTGGTGGAGTGGTGCAACCAGACGAAGGTCCTGTCGCACGGCGCCGTCGGGTGCTTCGTCACGCACTGCCGGTGGGACTCGACGCTGGAGAGCATCACGGGCGGCGTGCCGATGGTGGCCGTGCCGAGGTGGGCGGACCAGCCGACCGTAGCAGCACTAGTGGAGGCGTCTGCGGGCGTGGGCGTGCGGGCGTGGGCGGACGGCGATGGGGTGGTGGGGCGTGGTGAGCTCCAGCGGTGCGTCGAGATGGTCATGGGAAGCACGGGCAGTGCTTCGGCAGTGAGGGCACGAGCAGAGTGCTGGGGGCAACGCGCCAAAGAGGCGGCCGCCGTCGGGGGGACGTCGCAGAGGAATCTCCGAGCGTTTGCGTCCGGGCTGTGACTTGTGATCGACGCACCCATGCTCAAAATAAACACGGATTTTACAATGAGCATTCACGGATTTGACTTGTGAGTCACGCATATGGTCAAAATAAACACGGATTTCACAATGAGCATTCACGTAAATAATGTTTGTTGACAAGAAAGGAGCCCACTGCTCATTGACGGTAGCTAATCGACACTGGACAGCAACTTCGTCGTCTTTGTTTCTTGCGGTCTAGAATAAAACATGGCCCACGTAAATAACACGGTAGCTATTTATTATTACCAAAATACTAAGTCGTTTTGACTTTTCTAGATATATAGACATGGCTATGTGCAGATAGTAAATGAATAACAAAAAAGCCAAAACAACATGTAATCAGCAACAAAGGGAGTATGTGAAAATAATTAGAACAACTTTGCTTAACTTTCCTTGGCTGCTATGTATGTTCGTTAAGTTCAATAATAGAATCAAGTGTTTGACTATTAACCAAGTTGCAAAAGTCAAGCTATATAATAGTAGTCTCTTATTTGTCTATAATTTTTTTTTATTATTAATTTTACCCATGTCCCACCTTCTCTTTCCTAATCGTCCTGACATTCATTTAGCGCATGAACCCACTATTGCCTATGCATCCGTGCCCAGCTTGTTACTTGTATGAGGCCAGTAGAGTTTCATGGTATTGTTTACAAGACTGTCATGTCATATATAAATGAAATGACATAGGTATTTAATTTCATGACTCATGGAGAGTTGGTAATCATGCAAAGAGAGTTTTATCCCCATGAAACTCACTTCTTCTCTTATTAAAAACGTTGTCACATCATCAAAAACACTTATATGGCAGCTTATTAAATACAAATGAAACTCTGATGAAACCTCCATTGAGACCTGGCCTGAGAGCCAAGCTCTCCTCTCTATCCTCCTCTCCTCCACATCAATATTTGCTTAGCTATAAGCCAATTATTGTACCTACTCTTATATGATACATATCCAAATATGACTCTAAGTCTACTTGTGGCTTAGTCCAGATTTAAGTCATGTCTCCAAGACATTACTGCTCTTCCAAACACAACATAAGATGTTGCAATTTTAATTCTACAACAGTTTACTTTCGAGTAGAACAAAAATTCAGTGGTCATCATACAACTTTGCCCTCAATGCAACACAATTTACTGCATCTCCTCCCTGTAGAACAGAAACTGCGAGATGTTACCAATGGCTCACAGCCTCACTAGGTATCGCTCATAATAATCCATGTAAAAGTCTCCTAATTTCAACAGAGTGCATTAACGTTATCCTGGTCAACCTCACAACAGATCTGTCCAATTGAAGTTACAAATCGGAACAGGTTCAAGAATCAAGCTTATTCCTTGTGGTCCCTGCCCTTCTTTCTCTTCCATTTGAGATATATTTGGATAGAGAGGCCTAAGAAGACCATCACAACGCTACCCCATTGCTTCAATGATAATGGATTGCCACTGATGACGGATGAAACCACAATGCTCATGAATTTACGGGTGGTAGTGATTGTTGTGTTAGTAAGAGAGCCAAACCGGCTGATGGTTAAAAAGATGAAGTTCTGCCCCACGGCGCCACATAGGCAGAACAGGAAAATGTCCCAGGCCACCTCTGGGTTCTCCTGGCAAAATCTCAATGCCTCAAAACCATTTGCATATGGCCAATTACTGAATAGTAATGGCGCAACAAACATAATTACAGCATTATATATGGTCCCCCAGAGGTTCATGCCAAGCATTATGTCCCATGGGTTTGTCTTTGGGTACCTACAACAAACATTTCTTTTATTTAGAATAATCATCACAATGTTTCATGATAGCTTGGTATGAAATAGAGAGGATATAATTACCTTGACTTTATTAAATCTTGGGTCGAGTTAGTATACCCATCAAAAGCTAAGTTGAGGAAGCACAATGTATAGCCAAGAGGTGCATTAGGGTTGGCAAGCTTCTTAATTGTCTTGGAGCTTGTCTGATAAGTAGCAGAAGATAGATTTTAGAAGTTCAGCACTTGCACAGAGCAGTAAAGTTAAAAAGCTACATGTTTAATAAAAGCAATAGTGATCCAATTGAAATAATGGTATGGGTCAAATTTAGATAGTTTTCTTTCAGGTGGTGCCATAACCAAACACCACAGAGTTCTTGATCTAACGATTTGATCAGCCTTGCAAGTCTTATTTCATAAAAATAAAGGACATCGAAGAAACAGAATATGAAGAAAATATTTTCTATGTTTAATTCTTGAATGAAAATTTACCCCAAATGTTTCATCTTTAAAATAAAACATGCTAGTATAAACTTCATCCTGTTTTTGGACTTATTCCAGTATCATGAAAAGGTGCAAACTAGATGAGTTAGAAGGCCATCAGATGCACCAGAAAAACATTAGCTCATTAGTATGGCAGTTGATGAATCAACAAATTGAAGATCATCTTACCTTCAACAACGCAAAGGAGGACACACCGCCAGCAACAAGAAAGGTGCAAAAATACTCTGGAAGTGTGTACTTCACACCATAGAGAAGAGTTCCCATCAACATTACTGTATAAATTGAATTGCTAGTCAGAGGAGAATCATCAAATATGCAGAATGTAATGTTAAGGAAGAATACATTTCTTTAAGAAAAAAATACTTAGATACATACAAACAATTACTAATCCAACAACTCATAGAATGGTTTCGTTAATATAAACTATTCGAATAGTTTCGGTAAGCAATGCACATAAGATCCAACTCATAGTATATTGGCGACTTAAACAGTTAAATCATGTAGGCAAATAAGATAGAACACCCATGAGTTTAGTTGGCAAGAGAGGTTTACCTTAATTAGTATTCACCCTGTGATGATTTTGTAAATGAAAAGAAGGTAAGGCACAAACACATTCATTTTCTTAGAACCGTATGGGCTTAGATGTCAGGGGCAATTAATATCTTATGATCCCTAATAAAACACGTTGAGCCAACATGGATATCAATAAAAATATCCCCATCCTTGTTCCTGCTAATGCAAAATTATACTCGTAATATTGTTGAGCAGGGTATGTCTCAACTTAAAAGAAAAAGGCATTATCTTTTGTTGCACTTTCATTCTGCTCTCTGTAGTTTTCTTTACTCAGCGAAATAAATTAAATTGGACTGTCCAAGAAGAAAAGAACAGGCGACCCTGAGATGCAATGTACACTGCCAATACTTTACACATACACTGGGCAGTGTGTGTAAGTAAATGTAGACTTACCAGGAATCATCTTAGAAGATTTTGCCAACACCTGTTCACACCAACAGTAAATCAGTCAGGATTCATATTCGTTTACTGGAGATTGTTATACAACCACATGAAAAGAAACTAATTGTGATTCCTCTTTTCAAGTTGATTCCACACAAGGGGACACATTAAAGAACTTGGTATTCAGAAAGGAAATATAGCTTTATCCCTTTGTTTCCAGTAAATCTGAGGACACATAATATCAAACAATGACTGCAACTGTATGTGGTTCAAAGCCCTGCTATATTGAGCAAGCATGATTGGAAGCCTATACTTGTAAGTCTACTGACATAACAGAACATTAAGTCATCTAAATATTAATAGCATATATGAGTTGCATACTTAGTACAAGAACATCATACAAATAATTCATATGCCATCATGAAGTAAGAAATTCATAACACACGTCCTTCAATAATCAATATTAGGATGTTCAGAGGATCTTAAAGAGTCATCTAACTTGATTTGTGGACAAGTTCACATGAACAAAGGAGTTTGTCATTCTTGTCGAATGGTGACAAAATCAAATCCGGTTGAACTGAAACTCCCAACATGGCAACCTGTACTACAATATCAAATGCAGTACCACATGTGCCCAACACATGGTTCCACAAAAATCATACCAACTGCCACTACGCCAGCATCTATACTTCCAAGCAATGCATTATTCTTCCTAAATGATCACTTAAGGAAGCACTTCCACAGAGCTCCCTATAGTCAATTAACTCTATCATAACATCTCAATCCATAAGCGTCAGTAAACAAGAAACCTAATATTAACATAACACAATGTCCGGGACAGTGCATAAAACAATCAAGGAAGGTGAGACAGCAAAAGCAGGTGGAACCATACCTGAGCCGGATAGCTGATGTACTTGAGAGCCTCGATCCCCATGGTCGGCCCGATGGTATTGGTGATGCTGACGCCCCAGTACTTCCATAGCGGCGCGCGGCCATCGGAGCTACTCCCGCTTGACCATAGCTTAATCACTTGAAAAGCAAGACAAAGTCAGAAACCCTCGTATGCGATAGCCACCCACACAGTGACACAGCAACGGAATCGATCACCACGAGCCCACGACGCTGCACGAAATGCATTTAGGCAACCACGCGGAGCGCGAGGAAAGGAAGAGGGCGCTCACTTATGAAGGACCAGACGAAGCAGATGACGTTCTGCGCGAAGTTGAGGAACGCGAGGTGCTCGAACCGCCGCGCCTCCGGCCCGAACCGCTTCGTGGATCTGAACCACCGGCGAGCAAACTCACCAAATTGATCCCAGCTTTCTCTAATTGTGTGTCGGAGTTCGGACAGCTTTAGAGAGAGAGAGAGAGGGCTTACAGAGTCTCCTGGAGGACGCCCTGGTAGATGTAGGCGGACCAGATCCCGGCGACACAGAAGGCGAGGACGGCCACGCGCCCCGCCATGCTCCCGCCGCCGCCGACGCCGCGGTCGCGGGGGCGGGGACGGACGACGCCGTTGGCACCGTCGCCGCGGCCCCGGCGCGCGGCGGCCATGGTGTCGATTCGCCGGCCGGCGACGGCGAGGGATCAGCAGAATCGGCACTAGTGGGGGTTCGATGCGCGGTGGACCGGTGCTCGCCGAGTGGAAGCGGGAGCACGTGTTATAGGAGAAGGAGCCCAACGCCAGGGTTAAAAAAACCGGCCGGTTTACCGCGGTTAACCGCGGTAACCGCCCAAACCGGGCCGGTCCGGTTCCGGTCCGGCCCGGTTAGGGTTTCCCCAAATTCAAATTTAAAATTTGAAAAAAAAAATGCTGAAAAAATTCCTAAAAATAGTCCATGATTTATAGAAGCCAATGGTGTAAAAATTTTTCAAATTTGAGTTCGTTTAGTATTTATTTATACGAATAGAAGTTTGAAAAAAAAGAAAAAAAAAAACAGTGCCGGCCCGTTAAGGCCCATGAGGCCCATTAGGCCGTCACGGGCACAAAACGAGCCGGCAGTGAGCGGGGGGGGTCCAAACGCGCCGACACTTCTTTTCCTCACCCCCAACGCGACTCTCCGGGCGAACCCTAGGCGACCGGCCGCCGCCGCCGGCTAACCGCGCCGATCCGTCGGTTTACCGCTCGGTTTGGTCGGTTTACCGAGGCCGTTGAGCGCGGTCGGTAAACCGCTCGGTTTGCTCGGTTAGCCGCTCGGTTAGCTCGGTTTACCGACCGGTTCGGCGGCTAACCGCGCAGGTAAGTTTGTTTTTGTTTTTTTTTTATTTAGAGTAGTTTTAGGATTTAGGTAGAATTTGTTTTAGGATTTAGGATAGTTTGTTGGTTAGGTTTTAGGTAGGATTTATTTTAGGATGTTTTTTTAGTATTTAGGATTAGAGGTAGGATTTGTGGTAGGATTTAGGATTGGTTAGGTTTTAGGTAGGATTTATTTTAGGATGTTTTTTTAGGATTTAGGATTAGAGGTAGGATTTGTGGTAGGATTTAGGATTTTAGGTATACATTGTGTGACTTTGTGTATATATTGTAACTTTGTGTATGTGAGGTATAGATTTGAGGTATATTTTAGGTATATATTATGGAGGATTTGTGGTAGGATTTAGGAAACATTTTATTTAGGTGTGACTTTGTGTTGTCCGTTTATGCAGGTAGAGTAGACAATGTCAGGCAGAAACAGAGACGTTGTATGGGAGCATGGTGACAATCTTGCTCCTGGATGGAGATGCAAATATTGTAATGTGACGAGAGCAGGCGGTGGTTGCACTAGATTGAAACAGCATTTGGCTGGGTACGGGGCGGACACCTTGCATTGCTCCCGTGTGCCACCAGATGTGCGTGCGTACTTTCGGCGAGATCTTGACAGAGCTAAGAAGACGACTGCTGACCGGGCTCGACAAAGGTTGGCAGAAGAAAAAGCTGCAGCTGAGGGAAACCATCCCCTCGGTGATGATGAATATGAGGCTCAGATGCGGGAAGCACTCAACCAGTCAAGAGCAGAATATGAGTACGAGCAGAGGGTGCAACATAGAGGAGGTAATTACCACCGTGGAGGGGGTAGTGCTGGTGGTGGTGGTTCGCAAGGTGGGAATCCTATTGACAGGTTGTTTAGAAGAGCGGGATCACGGAGGGAGACTCCAGTGGAGGTGGAGGACTATCATGTGGCAGCGGGTGGGAGGAGAGGAATGCAGCAACAAAGGATTGATACAGGCTCTTGGACGCAGAAGGGGAAAAATGCAAAGGAAGCTATTGGTAAAGCTTGGGGAAAGTTTTTCCATTATGTAGGAATCCCCGGAAGAAATGCCGATAATCCATACTTTGTCAGTGCGGTGCGAGAGACACAGAAGTGGGGTAAGTACCTATACGTGGAGACCTATGGCCTTATGTATGTTTCCATATTCTCATTGTTTGCTTATGGTTTCAGGTGAAGGCATCGCGTCACCCACTGGAAGAGATATTGATGGCAAGTACCTAGAACAGAATGAGAAAGACTTGAAGGATAGATATGCGAAGTTTCAGAAGGAGTGGCCCAACTTTGGTGTGACGTTGATGTGTGATTCATGGACTGGCCCCACAAAAATGAGTGTCATAAACTTTCTAATTTATTGTAATGGGGCCACATGGTTTCACAAATCCATTGATGCATCTGGAAAAAGTCAAGATGCGAACTATTTGTACAGGGTACGTCCTAAACATAGTTGTCATGTGTTTCTTTTTTATATATATATATATGTGTATATATAATATGTTATGCGTTTTTCAGGAGATTCGGAAGGTGGTGGAGGAGATTGGTGCCGAGCATATTGTACATGTGGTCACTGACAATGGCGCCAACTACAAGAAAGCTTGCACCTCACTGAAAGAGGAGTATGGACACATTGTTTGGACACCTTGTCTGGCACACACCATCAATTTGATGTTGAAGGATATTGGCAACAGGACTTATCATGCAGGTATGTTGCAAGTATGCAAGCGAATTTCAACTTGGTTGCACAACCATTCTCAGTTGAATCATATGATGAAGCAAGCAATTGGTGGTGAGTTGGTCAAGTGGAATGGCACTAGATTTGGGACCAACTACATGTTTTTAGAGAGCTTTCATCGAAAACGTGAACAATTCATGCAGTGGATGGCATCTACTGAGTTTTTGCAGAGCAAGTGGGCACGCACTGAAGAAGGTCGCTATGCTCATGTCAGATTGTCAAATATTCAGTGGTGGGAGGGATTGGAATACATCATAAATACAGTTCAACCAATTTACAAGTTCCTTCGGTTCGCTGATCAAGACAAGCGACCCAACATGTGCGAGGTGGTGTACGAGTACCAGTCATGCAAACAGGAGTTAGAGTCGTACTTTGGAAGGAATACGCAAACATGGAATGAGTATAGAGACATTATGGATGCAAGGATTCGTGACGTGTACATAGGGACGTATGTGGGTTCAGGTATGATAATGACTTATGTTGATTTAGCAAGATGTATATATTGAATATTTCCCGTATGCTTATTTGAATCATATGTTGCAGCTGCTGTTCTAAATCCAAAGGTTACATATAGTATGGATCCAACTCCAACAATGTTCGGAGGCCTGAAGGAGACATTTCAGAAAATGACGGATGTGGAGTGCGCCGTGCAGGCATTGCAGGAGGCTGAGATTTTCCGACAGAAGCGTGGTGAGTTTGGTTCAGAACTTGCAATGAAAATGGCGATGGATCCACGGACAACCCCATGTAAGAGATACTCTAAATCTGCACCAAATTCGTATATTGGAACATATACCTTACATAATGTGTTGCACTTGCAGCGGCCTGGTGGATGATATTTGGTAGAGAAACTCCAAATTTACAGCGCCTTGCTTTGCGGCTTGTTTCACAATGCATCTCCTCCAGTGGATGCGAGCGGAACTGGAGTACTTTTGCGTTGCTGCATACTAAGGTTCGCAATCGGTTGTCGCACAAGAAACTAAACAGGCTTGTTTATGTCAATTACAATCTTCGGCTGCGACTAGCGGATGTGAACCCACGAAGGTATGATGAAGAAGATTTTATCGACCGGTTCGCCGAAGTCTCATTCTATGACCGGAGCAATCCGGTTAGGGAATGGATGGAGTACGGTCGATCTAATCTGCCTCCTGTTCTTGATGAGGATTCTGACGAAATGGACGTCCCTCTGCCATCACACCTTGTTAGGTACATATATTTATATATATACAAATGTGTGTGTATGTCTCACCTGTATTATGTGATTCATTTGTTTGTGTTGGCAGTGACCAAATAGACCCCGATGATCTACGTCAGGCTACGGGGCATGATTGCATCAGTGATTGGGCCCGAAGAAATGTGGGTGCAACTCACCTCGGGAAGAGGAAGATGCAGATGGTGCCTCCGAAGGGTCACGACAAGCGTCACCGAGGAAAAGGAAAAGCTGTGACCAGCGACACAGAGACTGAGGATGAGCAATACCAGTCCCAGGATAGTGGTGACGATGACAGTGGTGACGATGACAGTGGTGACGATGACAGTGCCAATGACGGTGCTAGTGGGAGTGATGGTGGCGGCGTTGGTGGGACAGACGGTGGTGGTGGTGGGAGTGGGGATGCTACTATTGGTGCTGGTGGTAGTAGTTATGTAGGTCTTCATTTCACAGGTATCCATTGCACCTACATACACACAATTGTTTCTGTCTATGCCTACTAATTATGGTTGATTGCAGGCGAGACCCAATTCACACATGCTACTCAAGACCGTGACCATGGACAACCGACATCGCAGAGGAGAGCATATGCACCGACGGACTACGACACTCCACAATACTCTTCTTCCTCCTACAGCGATACCTCACAGCCTACTTATAGGTATCCCATTCCTGACATGACCATGCAGACTCATACTAGATGGGTCTATGAATGGGAAGACCCCAGTTTTTATAATATGTTAGTTCAAGAATGGGAGACAACAGCAACATGGACAGGACAAACTTGGCAAGATTACAAAGCTGACCTGCTTAGACACCAAGGTATCTCTCTTATGTCCACCGCCGAATATGAAATGTCGTGCCAACAAGGGGTCTTCCCATACATCCTACGTAGTTGACCATGCGAGCGGAAACTATATCTTTGTTTGTGTAAGCGACTATATATTGTATTTGTATGCTACTATATATTGTTGTTTTAGTGACTATATATTTAAGCGAATATGTATTTGTACGCGACTATATATTGTTGCTTTACTGACTTATGTTATTTTTTACCACATTGTGTGGTCTTTTTATATTAATTTGTGCAAAGGAAGTACCAAAATTTCTTTTTTATTCATCAAAAAAAAAAAATTCCGGTTTGGATCGGTAAACCGGCCAAACCGGCCGGTTACCGACCCAAACCGGCCGGTTTACCGACCGGAAACCGAACCGAACAACATTTGAATTCAAATTTGAATTCGGCCGGTTACCGACCGGTTTACCGGTAAACCGCTACCGCCGGCCGGCGGTTACCGGAAACCGGTCGGTAAAAAAAACCCTGCCCAACGCCACCGTGGGGAAGGAGGGAAGGGCGCGTAAGAGAGGTGACGTGGCGTAGAGCGATTGGACGGAGCATGCCAGGACAGACGCCCGATTGGCTGGATGGCGTGGAAGGGTGACGGCCCGAGCGTGCGTCTGCCGTCAGATCTTGGGCTTATTGGACTGTAGGTTGGGCCGGAAACGATGGTTGTGGCACTACAGAAAAAAAAAGAGAAAGAAAGTAAACGAGGAACGGTTACTGGTGCTCGGACGTCCGTCCGAACGTCCAAACTTGCGGTCTGTTTTCAGGCAGTTCTGTGCATCCACGTGGGGCTCACGTCGTTCCAAACGTCACTAACATCGAAAAAAAGGAAGGGACGGCGGATGCTCAGCCGACGCCGAGAGAAGGAGGAGACACCAAGTCAAGGCAGCACAAAACGAGGAGGGCACACGATCTACTTTTCAAATATCCAGATTCAACATACGTCTGAGGCAGATTAAACACTTGAAATATACATCTGAAACACTTAAAAAAAACACCTAAAAAACACTTGAAAACACGTGTGTAGCCATTGCAAACATCATACATATGCAACATCCAAATCTACTTTTGCAACATCCAAATAAAACACTTGCAACATACGTCAGAAACAGATGAAACATTTAGAACATACACTTGAAACATACGTGTATGACTATTGCCACATGTGCAACACCCCGATCTACTTTTGCAACATCGATATAAAACACTTGCAATATACCTCTGAAACACCTGAAAACATACACTTACAACATGCACTTTCAGTACAAATGTCATCTCGCTGTTCGGACGAATAGAGGCTCGTCAGCTCGCAGACCTCGATGCCGGCGTGAAGATTAACGCCGGTGCAGAGTAGGTGGTTGGGGGGAGAGGGGGGAGGAGGGAATGTGTTGCAACAGGTGGGCAGGTGTAGTGCCCGCAGTGACCCTCACACTAGAGAAGGCCACGGCGGGCACACATGTGCAGTGCCTGTGGCGCAGCGCCCCTAAACTAGAGAAAGTCCGCGGCGGGCGGACAGGTGCAGTACCTGTGGCACAACACCCATACACTGGAGAAAGGCCACAGAGGAAGATTGGGCATCGCCGGCGGGAGCGAGCATTGGGGGCGGGCGCGCGAGCATCGCGGACGCGAACGGAAGTGAGGAGTGAGTGGCATGAATTGGGAAGTGCGGTGTCCGGACGATCGAACGCCCGAGAAGAGTATTACCGATCGAAGAAAGCTCGTGGCGCCTTCACACAGAGGTCTTGGGCTACCGAAGAAAGCTCGCACCGCATCGGGGATGCGGCGAGTTTGGGGTTGCTACAGGGCGGCAAGATGATGGTTGAGCTCCGAGTTGGGGCGGAGGAAATGCAGAACGAAGCGGGTCAGGGTGGCCACTGGCCATGGCGGCGAGAACGCCATCTGGGACGAGTAGAGTAGGGCGTGAAGCGAGCGCAAGGAGTGAGCGTGCAGACGCGAGACCATGTGAAGAAGACGATGAACATAAGATGTGATGAAGACACTGCGATGCAACGAACTTTACATAGACAAAACTATCGTGCTATGTATCACCTGCCGCCGCAGGAAATACAAGGGAAGAAACCGGAACAACGAAGTTGGCCGCGAAGGCCTCCATCGCCGCCCCGTCGAGCGCCACCGACACCTGTACGCCGCCGTCCTTGGCGCCAAGCAGCGTCACCGTCTGCCTCACGAACAGGGACACCAGCTCGACGCGGGTCGGCGCGCCCCACCCAAAGTCTGTCTCGTACGCCATGAACCGGTGCGACGACCCCACGGCCACGAACCTCTCCTGCGGGACGGCGCGGTAGGCCGCCATCCAGCTCTCGGCGTCCGACAGCGGGTCGCCCCCGAGCTCCTCCAGGTGCGCGCGGATCGCGTCCTGGATGGCCGCTGCGGTGCGCGCGACGCCGCCCTCGCCGCGCCGCAGGTCGCCCGCGCTGGCCGCGCGAAGCACGGCTTGACGCAGGTCCCGAAGAAGGCGTCCCCGAGCGGCGGGTGCAGGCGGTTGCGGCAGTCCGCGCTGACCATGAGTTGGACGTCGTCGGCGTCGTGGATGGAGGGCTTGGCACGCACGACGGACGTCCACGCCAGGGACGAGACGGCCACGTAGATGCTCGGCGGTTTGGACGGTTCGCCGCCGTTGACCGTTCTGCTCTGTTCAAGGATGTGCTGCTTCAGGGACCGGATCTCGTCGGCGCGGAGCAGGAAGGTTCTTCTGCTCTGCTGCATGATCTCCGGTTTGGACGACGCAGACCTGAGCTATTCGATTGTCGGATTGTTCAGTTCGTGTAGATCAATTTCACGAGAAAATATTTCGAAATTCAGATTAGAAGAGACGGTGGCATAAATACTCGAAGATTACCAGGGGCAGCGCCGGCGCGACCAAGCTCAGTACCGTGCGGGTCATCTCGGCAGCCTTGGAGTGCCGAATGCCGGCCCGGTCAAACGTCGGCTGCAAGAAGCCAGGCGCCGCGAGGGAGCCGGGGCCCTCCCGCGACGCCGTTGACCACGCCCTCAAGAACCGCCACACCGCCTGGCCGTCTGCCACCGCGTGCCGGATCGACACCCCAATTGCCACGGCATCGCCCCCGCCGGCGGGCCTTGTGACCTGCACGGCGAGAACCGGGGCGGGCAGCTGCCTCGCCTCGAGATCCGGGACGAGCTGCACGAACGCGCGCGTGTCGTGCTCGGCGTCGCTGGCCAGGTGGCGCATGCCGTCGGCGCCGCCGGAGAACTCGGCCTCGACGAACCTGACCCCCGAGGAGACGGCGGCGGGGGAGAAGTCGAGGACGACGTCGCCGGAGGCGGGGCGGAAGGCGAGATTGCCGGCGAGGGGGAGGAAGACTGCGAGAGTGGCGGCGAGGGAAGACTGTAGCGTGCTCACGACCGACGGGAACGGCGGGATGTCGGGCCCGTCGAAGAAGAACAGCCGCTGGATTGTCTTGGAGATCTGCAGCAGGTCCAAGAAGGACAGCTTGTGCTCCCCGTCGCACGGCGGCGACAGGCCGTCGGTTTGCACGGGATGGACATGGCTAGTGTTGAGAACACACACCTGAGAGCTCATGGCGGAAACTAGCATTAGGATACTACTCGGTGACGATGAGGTGTGAGCTCACCAATTAATCAGCATCTGGATCCAGCGTTGGGCTGCCTCCTCGCCTCCTCGGCTCGTCCTGTGCCGACAGGAAGCTGAAAAGCTGAGAGCCGCCACCACCATTCCACCAAGCACCAACGCCTTCCACTTCCATGCCTCCCTCCCACACCACCCAAAAAAAAAAAAACGTCAGGCAGCGCCGGCCTAACCGCGAACAATAGATTTGTCCTCTCCCGTCTCCGGCCGTTACCGTTGCTGTTTCTCTAGCCCGTGGCGAGATGTCTCGTAGCTGTTTCCATAGCGCGCACAAGGTGTTCGACGGAATGCCGTGGACACATTGCGGCCACCTTTGCAGAGTTTGCTGCGTGGAGCCTCGTACTAGTAGCGTGTGGTTCAGGTGATGATGCAAGAAAGGTCCTTGAAGAGAAGATCTGCCCTGGGAAGTAGTTTGATTCCTCTCTCAGGATTTGTTGCTCCAATCATCACAACCCCAGAGAATAAGAGGAAATGATCAGTCTAATAAGCTGGGCCTCGGTTTATAACATTCCAAAATATCGTCAGGTATTACTGAATAGCTCTTTTATATTGGCACTGTTCTTCAGATATTTCTTGGGGTGTCATCCACATGTATTACACGTAGTCACTACCCTTCTTATTTATTAAAGGAAAAAGTCCATATTACTCCCTCCAAATTTGGCCTATGTCTAAATAACCCCCCAAACTAACATTTAGTTTAATTTACTTCCTCCAACTATTTAAGTTGGTCCAACTAACACCTTAAAGAGTTTTTTCTTTTGTTGTTTCTCTATGTACAAATTATATTTTAGTTTTAAATTTTGTGAGGTGATAGAAGACATTGTATTTTGTATTAGAAAAATGCACTGTGAATTTTTCATCATTATGTTTTATACGATATTGTATCTCCGGTGTTAATTTATTATTAAATTTCCTAAGCTATCAAAATAGTGGCAAAAAGTTAAGACATTTTTCTAACATAACTTATGATGTTCTCTATCATATCATAAAATTTGATATGACTCAACTAATACGTGGATAAACGAAAATAACAAACCAAGTTAAGGGGTAAACTAGACCAACTGAAATAGTTGGAGGGAGTAAATTGAACCAAATATAAGTTTAAGGAGTAATATGGACATATGCCAAACTTAAGGGGAGTAATTTGGACTTTTTCCTTTATTAAAATTAACAAACTAGATTTAACTAACAAGATAATATCAGTGGGAAATGAAATTTCGTTTGCATAAATCAGAATTCAGAAAGATTGACTTGGCTTTATGAATTACACATAGATTTGTTCAATGTGCTTGCTCCTGTGTTCTTTCTGCTATCTGACTTTCGAATGTGCCTTCATTGTTTCTTAATGGGTAGAGTCTTTCTTTGATTTTATGAAGTTCTTTTACAACATCCCGCATTTGCATCCGCTCTGCAGGTAGTTGTTTTGAACAGATGAGGCCAATCCTCAGAATGGAAGCAAGGCATGAGAGTGTTGCTTCCTTGTTAAGGAGTGAGTTTGGGTCCCTCTCCGTGTCTTCACTTGATGGAATGAGATTGTGGTCAGCTACAAGCTCAACATGATTAGGAAATGCTGCCGCAACAAAACTATGAAGGTTGAATTCTGCCTGAAAATTTTCTTCAGTAGGACTTCTTCCAGTGAACATCTCTAGTAAAAGTATTCCATAACTGTAGACGTCTCCACAGGTGGTAACTTCATTGCCAAGTCCATATTCTGCGAGTATGTGATTGCATGAAAGTCAAAAGTCAGTGTGTTAATACCAAAGCAGATGACACAAAATTTTAGATATCACTGATGTTAATGCCAATTGCCAAATCAGATAATGGATAATGCACAAGTTATGCAAATGGGAAAATGTCACAACAGATCAAACTGTAAATTATCTCAAATGATTTATATATTCCACAAGGTTTCAATGTACTTTAGGGTGTAAAATATTTTGCTTTCCAAACAGAAGGGCAAAAAAGGGTGAAGTGCAATTGTGGAACCATTTTCAATTGAATACAACTAATCATTTTATTGTATACAAGTGAACATAAGTAAGTGGTGAAATGTTTGATATCAATATGGCATGTGATAAATTTGCACACCTGGAGCGGCATATCCAAGGGTCCCCCTAAATGCGGTCCATCCTGATGACTGAAATTGATTTCTATCTTGTTGATTTATGAACCTTGCTAGACCAAAATCGCCAACATGAGCCACCATGTCACTGTCCAGAAGGATATTGCTTGGCTTAAGATCACAGTGGACAACTGGCTTTGGCTTGAAATCATGAAGATACTCCACTGCAGATCCTACATCGATGATAATGCTTAGCCTTTGACAAAGGTTCAGAGCTTGTTGACCACCATGCTCGCCCTTGTTAACATGCAGCCATTTGTCCAGATTGCCATTTGGTAGATATTCAAAAACTAAAGCTTTAAAATCATATTGTCTTGGATCTATAGTTGAGCAGGCTGTTAAGATCTTCACAAGATTCCGATGCCGAAGATATCTTAGGGTTTCACATTCTGCAAGAAAACTATGGGATGCTCCCCTCTCCTGGAGCTTGAGTATCTTCACTGCAACAATACTATGTTCGCCGAGGCTCATATTTCCCCTGTACACTGAACCAAATCTTCCTTCACCAATAAGATTTGCAGTGGAGAACCCATCTGTTGCTCTAGACAGATCAACATAAGAAACTCTTGGTAGTTGACTGCTAGAAGCTATTGGATCTAATTGTTTTTTATCAGATTTATGTTTCCCATATTGAAATATGAGAAAAGATATGAAGATGAGAGATAAAATTGTTGACACTGACACCACTACTGGTAACCTTGGAAAACTTTTCTTTCTCGTTGATTGCTTCAAGCATGGTGGCAAACTTAATGCCGGGATACCACCACACAGACCATCGTTTCCAACAATTGAGAATGCTGTTGCATTATGAAATATCCCAGCATCTGGAACTTCACCTATCAAGTTGTTGAAGGAGAGGTTCAGATATGTGAGACCAGCAAAGCTGCTAAAAAACTCTGGAATGGTCCCAGATAGGTTGTTGCTTGAAAGGTCCAGCTCCTGAAGGCCTGTTAACTTCTTCATTGTAGAAGGAATTGAACCATGAAGGAGATTCTCTCTAACATAAAGATACTGCAAGCTTTGACAGCCTCCGATGGAGACAGGAATTTCACCAGTTAGCATGTTGCCCATGAAATCAACAACTACCATGTTCCTCAACAAACCCAGCTCTGAAGGTATTGGGCCTACTAGCATGTTGTTCTGGAAGCTTAAATCTATTATTGTGTTGGCTAAGAAAAGCTCATTTGGTATTTTGTCGGTAAGATTGTTATTATCAAGGCTTAATATACCCAATGAGCATTTTCCAAGAGATGGAGGAATTTGCCCGGTAAGTTCATTGCCAGTTAGATAGAGTTCAATCAACTGAGTGAGATTTCCAAGTGTCGGTGGGATCTCTCCTGATAGTCTGTTTTCAACTAGAGATATCACATTCAATTTTGAAAGCGTACCGAGAGAAGAAGGTATGGGTCCAGTGAGGAGGTTTGGACCCATGTAAAGCGCCATTAAATTGGTGAGTCCTCCAATTCCCTCTGGTATATTTCCCTCTATCTCATTGTTGAGAATCTCAAGGCGTTCCAGACTGGTAGAAAGATTAGAGAGTGAGTTCGGTAGAACACCCCTAAGCCTGTTGAAACTCAATTGCAGGACTTGTAGATGGCTGCAATTTGTCAAAGCATCCAAGAAGGCCCAGTCAGCAGCTTGATTTGTCTCTAGCATGTTGTAATCCAGGCGCAGTTTCAACAAAATCTTGAGGTTTCCTACACTTGAAGGAATTGTGCCATAGAACGAGTTATTATCTAATTGAACTATGCTGAGCATTGAACAGTTGAAAAGTGATAAAGGGATGTGGCCATGAAATTTGTTTCCATTCAACGCAAGTCCCCGGAGATGAGGAAACTTCTCTCCAAAATAGTCTGGCAAAATTCCACCTAGCCTGTTATTTTGCATATCCAACTTCTGAAGAGAGGAAATGTTAAATAACGATGGCGGGATCATCCCCACGAGGTTGTTGAATTGCAAACCAAGATAAACTAGATTAAGAAGATTCCCAAATGATGGAGGAATGGTGCCTGTGAGCATGTTTACTCCTAGAGAGAGATGGTTGAGACCATAAAGATTTCCCAAGGACATGAGGAATCTTACCACTAAGATAATTTCTTGCAAATCTCAGTTCAGTGAGGAAAGAAAGGTTGCCTAATGATGGAGGGATGTCCCCAACAAGGTTGTTGCCTGCTAAACTGAAAGTGTTAAGATAAGAAAGGTCACCAAATGATGGTGAGATGGTTCCAGAGAGACTGTTGTTTTCTAGAATCAACCATGCCAACGAGGAGAGATTGCTTAAAGAAGCTGGAACAGATCCAGACAGTTTGTTATTCCCGAAGTCCATGTACTGCAAAGAATGAAGCTTGGCAATTGCTGCTGGGATGGAGCCAGTAAGGCCATTATTGCTCAGATCAAGCAAGTATAATTTTTTCAAGTTACCTAATTCAGGGGGAATGCTCCCATTTATGCCATTGTCAAAAAGATTGAGGAGCTCAAGATTTTGCAGAGTACCAATCTCACTCGGGATCTCTCCTTCAAGATAATTAGCAAAAAGTTCAATTGTTCTGAGGACTGAACAGCGGCTTAGGTTGGCTGGAATTGTTCCTTGGAGGTTATTATACCACAGGCTTATGGTCTGGAGCTTTGAGCAGCGAGAAAGATCAACCGGAATCTCTCCCCCGAGAGCGTTGTCACTCAGGTTTAGATGCTTAAGATCACCAAGAAGGCCGAGCTCATGTGGTATGTGTCCACTAAACTGGTTCATTGGCATGTGGAGCTTTCTGAGGTACGTGAGGTTGGAGATGGAAGGAGAGATGGTACCGACCAGACCGAGGGAGCCGAGGTCGAGACCCACAACGCGACCACGACGATGGCCATGCTTCCCGCACGCCACACCTTGCCATCTACAGAAATGGAGCGACTTGTTGCCCCATGAGGACAGCGCTCCAAAGGGATCCTTTGTTATGAGTGACCTGAACGTGAGGAGCACGGAGTGGTCCGAGAAGTTGGTGGCTGTGGCAGCAGGAGGTGAAGCTTTGGCAATGGAAGAGGCGAAGCATGAGGTGCTAAGCATCAGAGCAGCTGCAAGCAGCAGGAGGGTTGCTGCTGCCCAATATTTACCTGTCAAAGGTCTTAGCTCCATTGAACTAAGATGATCAAGAGGTGAACTATGCATGTGAGTAGTATGTATGTGTAATGCATTGCATCTCAAGTCTGGCCATCTGTCTTAAATACTTTCATTCGGAATCTTAGACTGCTAGTCATATGTGAGGGGGACAGGACTGGCTGCCGCGTACGCCACGGTTAAACGTAGGCCATCTGTCATCGTTCGGAATGCTAGACTGCTAGTATGGTTGAAGTCTTTTTTTTTCTTTTTGGTGTGAGGGGGGCAGGACTGGCTGCCGCGTACGCCACGGTCCACTGATAGTCTACCCGGCCTGGTATATAGTACAGTACGTAGCATGATTTGAGCCTGACTGGGTGACTTAACTGGCACGGCACATGGCACCGGCGAAGAAAATTGGACACCTTTTCAGGGTGTGTTTAGATACTCCCTCCGTCCGGTTGAATATGCAATTATGGAAAACGTGCCGTTCAAACTGTGTCAACTTTGACCAAATTTATAGCAAAAAATATTAACATTTATGTCTCGAAATAAATTTATTATGAAAATATATCTCATAACCAATCTAACGGTACTTATTTTGTCTCATAAGAGTTAGTATTTTTTTATATAATTTTAATCAAAATTTGTGATGACTGATTTCTCGGGATGTGAGAATTGCACATTCATTGGGACGGAGTGAGTACTTCAAACTTTCAAAAATTTTACAAGATTCCCCGTCACATCGAATCTTTGAACATATGCATAGAACATTAAATATAGGTAAAAAAATAACTAATTACACAGTTTAGTTATAAATCACGAGACAAATCTTTCGAGCCTAATTAGTCTATGATTGGACACTAATTATCAAATACAAACGAAAGAGTTACTGTGCTTACAAAATTTTACAGCACCAACTAAACACAGCCTTAGTGCTTACCGTCAAACAAGCCGGGGACGGACAAGAATAATGCATTTGTTCCTTCTCTCCTTAATCAAGATGCATTTCGTAACTTTCTTCTAGATCATTTGTTTTTCAAGCAACTTATTTAGTTTGAAAGGCTTTGGGACTGCTGTTCTTTTCTTCTAAATATATGGCATCGACTCTTTAATTTGGTAGTTCTTGTCGACAGAATCATCTGTTATTTGTTTAACGTTTGATTTAGTTGAGTTACTAGTTATAACATGGGTCAATATATAGTTTGTTCTCTTGTGTGATACTCTCTGATGTACACAGGAGTGTTCACACCAGTTTCCACCAAAGAGTGCTACGTGTGTTAATTAAGACTTATAAGTACTAGGAGACCGACACCAGTTTCCACCGAAGAGTGCTACGTGTCTTAGTTAAGATTTATTAGTACCAATAAACATATGTCCATCTGTTGCAACGAAACCTATAATTTATTGTTGGTGCATGGCCGAGCGTAGGGACCTGCCGACATCTCAGCTCTTTGTTTTTTTTTCTAGAGTGAGGGATGCGCAAAGGAACAACACGCCATGCGATGCGACATTTTCTTAACCTCTTTTAAATAATATTTCTAAACTAATTTCTTTTTTTTTGTTTTTGTTAGGCGTAGTGGTGTGATAAGATAACTCCATCGTGTCACATGCGCCATCGACGAAGATGCCAATTGCCAATGCCAATGCCACGCTGAAAGATTGGTGCAGATGTGGGTGTGGATGACTAGGTACGAAAACGGATGTGATTACCTTCCCCATATCCTAATCTATTTTTTCATCAGATTCGGAGCAGATAAGATATGGATTCGAATGCAAATACGGATTTTTTTAGATGTTGGAAATGACACGGACTTAGACCGGTGTCAGAGTGAAAGCACAGTTTTTAAAGTCGGATAATATGTGCTTACGTGTTATTTTTTATGATGAGAAACAATTCAAACCAAAGTCATAAAGCGGCAATACAACATGAAATAATCACCATCAATCCACCACTTCGATTTAAGATAACTCCTTAAAATATTCGGATTAAGCGTCGGACGAGAGCTCAGGCACAAAACGCTGAAAATCAATACACGAGTCGTAACTCAAAGTGCCGAAAATGTAAGTTGCTTTAGCTTTCTATCTAGATACTTTTATTATACAACTAGATAAATATGTATCTAAATACAGTACGTAATAAAAACAGTGCATCTAAAAAGGTTAAAACAACTAACAATTCCGAAGGTATAGTACAATACATAGCAGAAACCTAGGATCAAGTTATCGACAACTGGGGAAACCAAGAGTTTGTTTAGACCAAAAATACAAGTTTCACATGCTATGCCCATGTGTCGGTGAACAAATTCCAACCTTAAAGAATGTTAGAATCTTATAATGTGGTAAACATACACGGGTAGACAATCTATAACATACCACAAATGTACAATGCCCACCCACAAAGAATCGAATTGCAAAAATTGTTATCTAGACCAAATGCTAATTACCATCCAGGACTGTTTCTGTAACCTCAATGCTAGACCACGTACAACGCCTTGTACAAATGGAGAGGAACTTCTTTTACATGACTATCGAGTCTGAACATGTGGCGACCTACAATTGTGAGAAGAAAGTTTAAACCCACAAATTATACTAGGAAAATTGATGGTCTACCCTGGACGTGGACAGATATTTTT